>WWET01002702.1:84814-101672 GCA_011038615.1 Limnodynastes dumerilii | reverse complement strand
TTTAGATAATTCTTTCTCTAGGACAGGATACAATCTGGCAACATTGTGATTAGCAGTAACAACATGGGAAGAAAAATTGTTAGGTTTGGGACAGACAGAGTATGAACATGGAGCGTCCTTACCTCCTCCCTTGTAAGGAGGAGGAGGAGGTGTGTGCGTAGTTACCGCAGGCGCCGTATTATCGCTAGCGTGCGAAGTATTCGCATTTACTGTTACTGACCCTGGAGATGCGCTCACAGGGTGCTCCCGCCAATATTTGCCTTCCTGTTTCCACAAAGCATAACTCCTCATGAATTTCTCCCGCTCCTTGTGAGACTTAACTCTACAAATCTGCTCATTTAAAGTATCCAGAACTGATTCATCAAAACTTCCTATGTTTGGAAATTTGTGAACACAAGACTTGGTCAACTTGACCCACTGACTACAATACTTAATTGCAACAGCACCATGCTTTTTAGACATAATATATAACGCCGATCCTTCCGGCACCTCAGGTCCAACAATGACCTCCCTG
Source organism: Limnodynastes dumerilii (assembly GCA_011038615.1). Classification (NCBI taxonomy): domain Eukaryota; kingdom Metazoa; phylum Chordata; class Amphibia; order Anura; family Limnodynastidae; genus Limnodynastes; species Limnodynastes dumerilii. The sequence continues at coordinate 101,158 of WWET01002702.1, read as the reverse complement.
ATCACCCCATTTCGGGTCAGTCCGCTGCCCATTGCAACTACAGTTGTGTTCAAAATTATTCAACCCCCAATGCTGTAAAGGGGTTTAGGGACTATAGTGTACATTTGGAATTTTATTCAGAATGAAATCCTACAAGGACGTTTTAAAGAACCAAATGCAACTAAAATGACATCAATTGTTTATATAACACAGTAGTAAATGTTTATTTTGTGGTTTCCTCATTGCCACAATTATTCAACCCCTTAAAGACTACCACTCTGAAGAAGAGAGGTTCATTCCGGTGTTTTCAATCAGGTATTGAAAACACCTGTGGATGTCACCGAGCACCAATCAAGCATAATAAGCACCAATTGGGCAGCTTTAAAATGACTGTGATACTCAGCTCCTTCTAGACATTTACTGGTGTGGTTACAAACATGGTGAAGTCAAGAGAATGGTCCAGGAAGACAAGAGAAGAGGTGATTTGTCTTCACAGCAAGGGCAATGGCTATAAGAAGATTGCAAAGAAGTTAAACATACCAAGAGACACCATAGGAAGCATCATTCGCAAATTCAAGGCAAAGGGCACTATTGAAATGCTACCTGGTCGTGGAAGAAAGAAGATCCTGACTTCGACTGCTGTGCGCTACCTAAAGCGTAGAGTGGATAAAAGTCCCCGTGTGACTGCTGAGGAACTGAAAAAAGATTTGTCAGATGTGGGTATAGAAGTTTCAGCTCAGACAATAAGGCGCACACTGCGTAATGAAGGTCTCCATGCCAGAACCCCCAGGCGCACCCCCTTGCTGTCTCCCAAGAATAAGAAGAGTCGACTGCAGTATGCCAAAAGTCATGTGGGCAAACCACAAAAGTTGTGGGATAGTGTTCTGTGGACTGATGAAACAAAATTAGAACTGTTTGGGCCCATGGATCAACGCTATGTTTGGAGGAGGAAGAACAAGGCATATGACGAAAAGAACACCTTGCCTACTGTGAAGCATGGCGGAGGGTCAATAATGCTTTGGGGCTGTTTTGCTTCTGCAGGTACAGGGAAGCTTCAGCGTGTACAAGGTACCATGAATTCTCTTCAGTACCAGGAGATATTGGATGAAAATGTGATGCAGTCCGTCACACACCTGAGGCTTGGGAGACGTTGGACCTTTCAACAGGACAATGATCCCAAGCATACCTCCAAGTCCACTAGAGCATGGTTGCAGAGGAAAGGCTGGAACATTTTGGAGTGGCCATCGCAGTCACCAGACTTAAATCCGATTGAGAACCTCTGGTGGGACTTAAAGAAAGCAGTTGCAGTGCGCAAGCCTAAGAATTTGACTGAACTGGAGGCTTTTGCCCATGAAGAATGGGCGAACATACCCGTAGATCGCTGCAAGACACTTGTGTCAAGCTATGCTTCACGTTTAAAAGCTGTTATAACTGTAAAAGGATGTTGTACTAAGTACTAAGATTGAATGTCACTTGGGGGTTGAATAAAAACTAATAATGATGTGAGCACAGAAAAGACATTTGTGGTTATTTCATTATAAACTTAAGTTTATATTTCTCTGACCTACAAGTGCCTCTTTCATGTAAATGTAAGCAAGATAACTGAATGATCAAAATCAAAGTCAAACTGGCCAAAACATTCAATTTCAGTGGGGGTTGAATAATTTTGACCACAACTGTAGGTGAGAATACGATCCATCATTGCTAAACGGAGGAGGCATGTAAACCAAAAGTAAAAGGATTGGTGATAAATACAAATCTACTATAGGAATCCATCTAAATAGTGTCCAATGAAAACCATAACTAATTCAAGGAGTTGTTCCTTATTTGATTGCCAAAAAAGAAAGACGTCATTAATGTACTGTACGCAACATAAAGCTCCTTCTTTGAATCGGTCATCATTATAAAATAAATTTGTTTTGTAGATATTCATATAAATATTTGCAAACGAAGGGGACATACCTGACCCCATCACGCATCCAACAATCTGCAGGAAATATTCTCCATTGGAGAAATAAATTTTTCTTGAGTGTTATTTCCAAGAGTAAAAGCAAGAAGTCATTGTTAATACCTGTGTAGATAGGATTTTCTGAAATAAATCTTCTAACTGCCTCAAATCCCTCTTGGTGAGGGATAGAGGTATAAAGGCTGCATACGTCCATAGTAAATAAGCAGAAGATTAGAGAGAAGAGCTTGAATTTGTTTCAATCTGATGATAAAATCTTTGGTATCATGGAGATATGACAGACCCTTTTGGACATACGGTTGGAGTTGAAAATCCAAAAATTTTGAAATATTTTGAAATAATGAATCATGGGCTGAAATAATCGGCCGGCCCGGAGGATGAGTGGGATCCTTGTGGATCTTGGGTAATGTGTAAAAACATGGTGTAATGGGAAATTCAACCGTCATGAAATCTGCTTCTTCCTTGGTGATGAAAAGATTTTCCACTGCTAGTTTCAATGAAGAATCTACTTCCTTTTTGAAGGACAAGGAGGGATCAGAACAAAGTTTATGGTAAGCTTGGCAGTCAAGAAGTTGTTGATAAGCTTTTGTCAAATAGTCACTGTGATTTTACAGGACTAAAGCACCGCCCTTATTGTGGATGATCAATTTCGGATCTTTACTTAAATTATGTAAGGCTTGAAGTTCACTCTTAGATGTTAGAACTTTTAAGTGTAGATGTAAAAGTTTGGAGAAATTATTGTTGGCAGGATTGGAGGAAGAAGATTCAAATTGAGATTTCTTCTTGAACAGAGTGTAAGGAATGGAAGACTGGGAACCTTGGAAGTGTTCCTTCAGTTTCAGTTGTCTTTGAAGTTTGAAGGTATCAATTCTCCATTCAAATTCTCTATGTCTGGTCATAGGGACAAAATAAAGGCCCTGATTCAAAATCCTACGTTACTCACATGTCAATTCTCGTGAGGATAAATTGAAGATTAAGGGCCTCATTTACTATAGTCTCTTTTTGGTAGCGATTATGCACTAGAGGTCCCCCTTTTATACTGAATATGACATCAGAGACACAGAGAATATGACGTTAGTAAAAGGGGGACCTCTAGTGGCCGAATGGTCATTAGCAGCGGGACCCCAGAACAGGAAGCAGAAGTACGTTGTGTCAAGATCCAGAGGAGACCGAGGACCATATTCAAACAACAGAACAGCAGCTTCAATCAAGAGGATCAGCATCTTCAAGCAACATGAGAAGAACTGCAATCAACATTTCTAGAACAGATTGCAACACGACAAGAATTACATGCAAGTCATCCCAAGACAGATGACGGCAAAACGGTGAGTAGATACTTTACTATATTTTATACACACATGTACACGAAACAATATCCTTAGGATTAGTTAATAAACGGTGGCCACCATTATAGTTTAAATAAACACACTTGGTTACATCAGTCATTATTTTAAAGTTTAGAATTTTATTGTTTAGACATGTACATTAGTAATGCTTATTTTGGTTAAGGTTTTTAGGGCTAACTTTATACATTACACGGCATCATTTTAACCCTTGTCAGGCTGACGATTATAATATTTTAAGGCTCAGCATGGCCACAAACACATGGTCATGTTGTGACTTATAGTACTATATGCGTCTGCATGATAAGGGATAGAATAATGCAGCACACCATTTTAACATACTGAAAAACACATGTCAAAGCTATTGACATGTGTTTTTCAGCTAAAGTGTGTGTCGCTTTCTATGAAAGCGACACACACAGGAGGCGGTTTTTTTTCAGCCCTTACAAACCGTACTTGAGGTGTTTTAGTAAAATCGACTTTACTGAATCCGGTCTGGGCTATATTTGACATGGCAAACATCTGGATGATTTTTTTCTTAGCGATATTTGCAGTGTCGATTTTGCTAAAGGCTAAAGTCCCAGGACTTTGCCTTTAGTGAATATGGAGATGTCATATTCTCAGTGAAAGTCCCAGGATTTAGGGCGAGTTTTCAAAAAGCGACTTTAGTAAATGAGGCCCTAAATCTTCTTTCAGTTCAGTTGACTTCCCCCTCTTGTTTTTCCCCCCTCTCCTGGTATGGGGTGTACCACGTTTGACCTGGTGCGTGGCCCTAAAGGGAGTCTCTTCATAATGACATTGGATTGAGAATTAATGGAATCATGATCTGTTTCACTCATGGAAGCCGCTGAAGAAGACAAATCTGGATTAGAAGAATGTTTAAAGCGACGGAACGGCCTTTTAGGTCTATCTTCAGTGCCAGTGAGCAACTTATAGACCCGTAGGTCATGGTAGTCCCATTGACGTCCAATGGTGGGTACTTTACAAATTCTAAAACCCCTGGGTATTTTTTTGTCACAATGGTAATCTGATAAAGAGGTGGTGTTAAATAAAAAGTCCAATTCTTTTTTCTTCAATTTCACAAGTTCATAATAAATATCTTAGTTTTTCCCTCTCCCATATCAAGGAGGTTTTCCTTACACAGGATTTCATCAGTCTCTTTCTCGGAAAACATTAGAGTTTCATCCATAGGTATTGAGAGGCATGAGAAACAAGCTTGCAATGGATCATCCTTCTGCATGTTAGCCATGAGACGTTATATAATAGCGTACAAAAAAGTGTAAAAACACCACGTGAAAGTGAGAAGATGCTGATGAAGTAATATGTCCAATAGACAAAATTCAGGTGCACAATCCAGGTTCCCACTCTAAAAGTAGTTGCCAATCTATCAAGACAGTTGGATGGCACTCTGTAATAAATCCAAAAGTACTCCGGTGCACTACCAGCTTAAAAAAAGCTTATATATAAACAATGATGTTGGAGCTCAGAGATTTCAAACATTCAAATAATGACACACAGTCAAAAAAGATTTGTTCCTAGTACTGACGTTTAAGTACATATTTATTGTACTTTCATCAAGGTTAACAGAAATAGAATAAAGTGAACATTTATATAGAGATAACACTTACCGCTACAAACACCTGCCCTCGGTACGCAGTCACTGTGTGCCTCCGAGTCTCACAAACCGGAAGGAACCATCATGGATGCACCGAACGTGACGTGGCGGAGAGCGTGGAGGCATCGCTCGTAACTATGGGAACCGTCCCCAGTGACAACTAGTAAACAAAATTGAAGCACAAGTTAAAATTGAGGCATTTATAATTTATACATTCTCTAGTATGTAAAAAGAAAGTAAGAGCTAAAATCTGACTGATTACTAAAGGCAACATCTTCACTTTTTCAAAATCCGCAGCTTAGTATACGGAACTACGGGTTAATGGCTCTTAGCACTTGTATGAGTGGCAGAATAGTGACTGCAGCCTTGTCACCCTATTGGCTGATCACACCTGCCTATGTGCATGACTATGGGATCCTCTGTCTGTGTGTGACACTGATGGATACATGGACCCCTCACACTTTCACTTTATGTCAAATGTTTGGGGAAACTTGCTTCCTTGTTATGGTAACTGCCCTGTGGTTGGAATCCTCTTCTATATCTGTCTAGCCAACAAGCCAATGAAACCACGTCCCTTTTCAAGTTAATGGCTTTATTTTCTTTCTTTTTTATTAAATAATCATTTTGGGGGTGTTTCTGGGCTACCACAATCCACCCCATGGGTGGGTCACTGGATCACTGACAGTCTAGCTGTGATCTTTCTTACCTTGTGTGTAGCTTCATTTAGATTGGATTAAAAGTCAGTGCAGGTGTTTTGCCTCGATTACAGATCTGAATTTGGTGGGAGGAACCAAGGCATGGCTCAGTTCAACTTAGAACCCCAAAATTCAGATGTGTCAGATTTCACAGAATCCAAATCACTCATCTCTAATTTTAACTGTATTGCTTTTTAAGATGGCCAACAAATCACTTGGGTGTAGCTCAGAGCTCATGGTTTTGTGGTGTATTTTGCAGTTTCAGACAGCAAACGATAGCCATGTTCAGCTGCTTACACTGTAGCAGATTGCACTTTGCGTTATGGAGAGAAGAAGGGTGCAATTCATGGCAGAGGGAGAGTAGTTGACGTCAGTATTTGCGCAGGAGAGCATACATCAGGTCCAGTCAGATGCCCATTGTGAGATGCAGCATCCTCACTGACAGGAGTCATGCCTAAGCTTTCTGGGGAACTGTGGAAGCTTTTGAAGATGAACAGTAGATGGCACACTTTCAGATGTCACGTAGGACCTTTCACTGTGTGCTGGACCATCTCCCCAATACTGTCCAGAAAGAGCACAACATTCTGGATTCGCATTCCACCCTGGAGGAGGCTAGCCATTATGTTGTGGTGGTATGCTACTCCTGGAGAATACCACACAATTTCCTGCATTTGTTCTTACCTTATATAGCCTATTGGCACACTATGGAGGACTTCTGTTCCTAACTCAAGAGGTCCATTTGAACTGCAGGACCTTCTATCCCTATTTGAGGATTATTGGATATTCTTTGAGTTTTAGGTTTTTTGCACACCGCTTGAATATATATTTTTTTCTTTTTTTCTTAAATTAATTTTTTTTATTTTTTATTTTTAGATAAAATTATTATTCACACAGCGCCTTATAGTTAGTCTGTTATTTATTCTTCTTATCTATTTTCCACAGGGTGTAGGACCCTCTCAGACTAACAGTTTGGCTGCAGTTTTTGTAGCGCTACTGGAGTTGATACATTCTCTTTCAGTTCAATTTCCTGCCTGTTTGGAGTCTGGATTTCCACTGTTTCAACTCTTGTTTGTGTCACGGAGACATTGCTGGAAGCAATGTAACATTGCTTAATGTCTTTGCTTCAAGGACAGCATCTGGATGACACCACTGCTGGTGAGGATATCCACAGTGTGCTGGAGCAATTGATGGGACACACATCCCTATCTTAGCTTCTGTACAGAACCCAGCGGATTACCACGACAGGTAAGGCTGGCATTCCATCATTCTTCAGGCTGTAGTTGAATACAATAATTGGTAAGCATCTTTTTACATTTCAATGTCACTGAGACTTATGATGTGTAGTGCAACTGAATGCTAAATATATGCTATTTTCAGCTTCACAGATGTGTTTGTTGGCTGGCCTGGACACTCTCATGACACCTGGGTTTTGCCCAATTCCGACACCTACCACCTTGCTGAGGAGGATCAAGGTGGATACTTGTTCCCTACAGAGGTAAATATATACATTTAAATAAGATGTTGACGTTGTCTATCTGGCTGCTTTATTTTTGGGTGCAGTCCCTGTCAAGTTCTTTGAAAGTTCTATATTGTGTTTTATGTCCTATTTTCACAGTGCAGGCTATGGGCCAGATTTACTAAAGTAAAGATTGTCATAATCACCAGTGATTGCTATTTTTTACTGGCGATTTTGAAATCTCAGATTTACTAATGGTGATTTGGCTAACAAATCGCTAGAGATGGGTTTTTGTAAAAATCGCCGTTGTTGAGCTATTTCACTTAGGAGATACAAATCTCAGATTTACCAAGGGGTGAGTTTCAAACTCGCTGTAGAATAGGTAAAAAATCGCCAGAGATAAATAAAGGTGGTTGTGAATGTTGATCTCCTTGAAACCGGCACTCACTTTGACATAATAGGCCACCAAAAAAAACTTTAAAAAATAATAAAAATCACAGCTACAGTATGCTATAAATCCTTAACATGCTGCAGCATGTAATACAGAAGGCACAGCATGCCCATGTATTGCAGGGCATGCTGTGCCTTATAGTGCCATAAGCGGCAGCATGCCAAGGGCTAATGGCATGCCACCACATATACAATTGCCCCTTGTAAATCTTAAATTCAAACTATGGCCCCGATACATATAAAGAAATAATTTCTGCCCCGATACATAATAATAAATAAGTAATGCCCCGATCCATATAAATATTTACTGCCCCAATACTTAAAAATAATTAATTACTGCACCGATACATAAAAATAAATTTATAATGCCTTAATCCAAATTAATAAATAAATTATGCCCCATATTAAAAAAAACACGTCATGCCACATATAATAAAATAACATATGCCCTGATACATAAGTAATTCATATGATTGCCCCGATCCATGAGTAATTAATATGCTTGCCGCGATCCATTATTAATATTCTTACCCCGATCTATAAGTTATTAAAATGGTTGTCTCGATCCTTTAATTGTTAATATTATAAGCACCAGCATGCCCATGGATGCCAGGGCATGCTGGCACTTGGAGAATCACAAGCACCAGCATGCAATGCCATCCAGGGCCCTCTGCGCCATGTCAATGCCCCAATATTAAAACAAATAAGCAGTATGGCTGTCCTTTTAATATTTTACATTTACAAAAAAAATCTATTAATTAAAAAAATAAAAAGTCACTTACCTGCACTGCTGGGGTCCAATCTTGAAAATTTTAATCCTGGTGGGGTTTTGGCAAAAAAACAAAAACAAAAAAAAAAACCTTTTGTCACGTCGCAACTTATTTCCTGCAAGCAGGATATACCAGCGCTAATGACAGTTCTACTGTCGTTGGGGCATATTTATAACCTTGGCCACGGTGGGAAATCAGGTTTCAACACCTTATAAATAGGGCCCCTGTGATGACTATAGTCATTCACTGGACGGATCATGAAGACTACGGACGGCATCGAGAGCCCAAGCCATCTGATGAAGAGAAACCGGAGCCCCGATCCAGAAAGAAGACTACAGAACTGTGAATATGAGGAATATTGTTGAAATGCTTTATATTTAAAATGTCTCAATATGTAACAGATGTTTATTTTCCCCCTATTACACGCAAAATGTTACATTCTGTTAATTTATCCACACATAAATTTAATGGAATGTACGAGGGCCATATAATGTGTAGGCTGAAGGCGGAAGGCTCGACGCAGTCGCAAGTGGAGGATGCTGTGCCGGGGCCATCAGGCGTGTCTACAGAACACAGTGAGCCAAATGAAGCCTGCAGGATGGGTGAGTCTTTGCTGGTTTCCGGCCCTGAACGGTCCCCTTCTGTTTCGGATAGGTTATCATATGTAGGTTCCAATGATTCTCGCATCAAGCCCAGAAAAGCTATGAAGTTGCTACGCAAATTCCTGGGGGGGGGGGGGTCGTGGCAAAATTCTGGGGGGGGGGGGTGTCTAAAGGTAAAAAAGCGCCCGCTGATGCTTGGAGTAAGAAAGTAGCTAGGCCCAGAATCCCATCGATGGTATGCTAGAATATGCCCATTTTTTGGGAAATTAGAGAATCCGTAAAAGCCCCCGCAATTTAAAAAGTGTTTTTCCTGCACCAGGGAGAGGACGCTGCTTCGCATTTAACAACACGCGATACACCAGGGGGGTCACGTGTAGATTCCGGCACTTATGCCTGCGATGTTCCATGAACCATCCCTCAAAAGACTGTAGACAGCAGGCCCCAGGGTTGTGGAGGGGTCAGCCATCCTTTAGGGGGACTCCGCAAGGCCAACTCCCCCGCTGAGCTTGATGCGATGTTGCCTTGGTTAAGCGTTTATCCCTTAAGGACAGATGCTGAGATTTTACGTTTAGAGTTTTTGTTAGGTTTTAAACTTCCAATTACAGGTTTCGTTAATACTGTTTGTCCCCGTAATTTGAAATCTGCAAGGCAGTACCCTGATATCTTAGAAAAAAAAGTTATGGAGGTCGAGCGCAGCAGGGTTGTTGGTCCTTTCACTGCTCCTTCTATTCCGGATTTAGTGATTTCTCCAGTGGGGGTCGTTCCTAAGAAGACCCCTGGAAAATTTAGGTTAATTCAGCATCTATCTTATCCGGAAGGAGGGTCAGTGAATTATGCTATTGATCCTCTGCAGTGTAGTGTGGCATACCAGTCATTTGAGGAGGCGCTGGGGATGTTGCGATCTTGTGGCACGGTCGCGTTGATGGCAAAGCTGGATATTGAATCTGCTTTCCGTTTTCTGCCCCTGCATCCTGATCCTGATCATTTAGATTCATGGGTTTTCATATGCAGCAGGGCTTTTTTTGTGGACTGTTGTCTTCCTATGGGTTGTGCCATCTCTTGCGCCTATTTTGAAAAATGTAGTTCTTTTCAACATTGGTGCGTCCAGGAAGGGGGGAAACATCAGTGTATTTCCCACTACCTTGACGATTTTCTTTTTATTGGTCCAGCTGCATCTGATGAGTGTGCGCAGGCCTTATTCTCAGCTAGAGCGTTGTTTATGCATTTTGGTGTCCCGGTAGCCCCCGAAAAAACAGAGGGTCCTACAACATGCCTGGCCTACCTGGACATTGAAATTGATTCGGTTAGTGGGATTTGACAGTTATCTGCTGACAATGTTCACAGGTTGAGGGACAGTATTGCGGAATTATGGGAGGGACGGAAGGCCATCCTCAAGAAGGTGCAGTCCCTACTGGAACTGTTGAACTTTGCTTGCAAAGTCATACCTATGGGGAGGGTCTTCTGTTGTCGGTTGGAGCGGGCGACAGTGGAGGTGCGTTGGTCTCACCATTTTGTTACTCTTTCTTCTGAGGTGCGGGACAACATGGGAGTTTGGGCGACTTTTCTGGCAGATTTTAATGGCATACAGATTTGGCAATCTCCTATGGCGTCTAACCTCGAGGTACAGCTTTTTACGGACGCAGCTGGATGAGTTAGTTTTGGAGCCTTTTTCCAAGGGCCGCATCATGGCAAGTGGAATGGGCAGAAGCAGGGCTTACTGCCAACTTGCTGGTCCTGGAACTATTCCCCATCATTGTGGCATCAGAACTTTGGGCTAGAGAATTGCAGAATCAAAACATTTTGTTCTGGTGTGATAATCCGGTGGTGCAGGCCATAAACAAGCAGGGGGCCTCCCCCCTGCAGGCCATCAATAGGCAGACGGCCTCCTCCCCCCCGGCTATTAGGTTGCGTTTTTTGGTTCTGAAGTGTCTTCAATTTAATATAACTTTTAGGGCCAGGCACGTTCCCAGGGTAGAAAACAAAATCGCAGATGCTTTGTCGCGTTTTGAATGGGCATGCTTTAGAGAACTTGCCCCGGGGGGCTCAGGCTCATGGTTTATCATGTCCTTTACAGCTGTGGCAGATCGTCAAGCCAGACTAGAGTTGTCTCGCTGGCCCCGGCGACTCTAAGAGTGTATAAGCGGGCGTGGGCGGAGTGTGTCCAATACAAGGCAGGAAAGGAGAGCGGAGGTAAGTCTGACTCCAACCTTCTTTATCACTGGTTATGGCAGGGATTTAGTCTGGGTAGGTCTAAAGCCAGTATGACAGCATGTTTGACGGGGGTGGCACATTTTGCAGTGGTGTATGATGGTTTTGATTACAAAACAGGCTATGGCCCGCAAAGTGCTGAAGGGTTGGGACAGGTTGCAGCCAAGGGTGGAGGATGTACGAAGGCCAATAGATGAGGTTTTGCTGGGAAGATTCTTGTCTTCCGTTCCAGCGGTGACTTCCGATAGCTTTGAAGGGAACCTTTTTCAAGTGGCCTTTTCTTGGGTGTACTTTGGTGCCTTCAGGGTTAGCGAGTTGGTTGCCTCTGGAAGGAAAGCTATTAATTTGGGCATGCTGGCTAAGAATGTGGTTGTTAGAAAAGATTCAGTGGCCTGCAGAATTCAAAAATGGATCAGGTGGGCATGGGCCGCTGGGTCTTCCTAAAGCCTAACAATAACTTGTCTGTTTGCCCTGTGTCACTGGCAAATCGGTATTTAGATCTGGGCGGTGTTAAAGGTTATAACTGGTTGACGCATAGGGATGGGTCTAACTTGACCATTTTTCAATTTAGTTTTATATTAAAAACTAAAAAATATTATATTAAAAAAGTGTTTGAGATTGGTTGGGTTAGATCCTGCTTTTTATGGGACACATTCGTTTCGCATTGGCGCTGCGACTTCTGCCGCCCCAGAGGGACGCCCACCTGACACCATTAAGGCGGTGAAAGTCGAACACCTTTAGGAGATATGTTAGATATGTTAGAGTGAATAAGTAAGTTGGGTTTTTTTTCTAATCGAGCTCGAGCCGCCCAGGATTAACTGCTCGTCTTATAGGGGGCAGGGGGGATTTTCCCCTGATTTATCCTCCCAGTAAGGCACCTGATTTGTCCCATTGGTTGTTTCGGAGGTTTATAGGAGTTGTTCACTCTCGTAGGGATGGCTCAGGGCCGGTTGACCACTTTTCCCCATTACCCTCTTAAATACCCTAGTTTAAGTAGGTTAAGGTTGATGGGGCTGTAGGGGTAGAGGTGTAGTTTTGAGGGGAGGTTGTAAGTTAACGTGTTATAGGTGTAATTTTCTTATATTTAGGATTTATATATGTGGGAAAATGTATTTTAAAAAAAAAATGTTACGTTATAGCATATGATACATTTTTAGGCTATTTAGTGATAGGGTATTAGTGGTTGTGGTTGCAGGGTTCTATATATATATAGAACCCTATAATATCTATAAAAAAAAAAAAAAAAGGTATAGCTTTAGTAATTCATAATAGCTATCATAATAAATAGAGGTTGTTTTCATGTTCTAATAATAGTCTTTCTTTTGTTTATTTCAGGTTGCCGGCTTGAGCCTAGGCGAGCATGGATTGTAGAGCATTCGCATGTTTTTTGGGCCAGGCGTGCAGCATCTGCCAGGGGTGCATTGGCTGGGTTTTAGGGGTTTGAGGTGGGAACTTTTGTCGCTGGCATTTGCAGCTTTCGGTCTCCGGGATCTATGAAGCGGGATTTTGGGATCATTGGGGCCGATTTTCCACAGTTGAGAGTCTTTTGGTCTTACATGTTCCCTCGGTTGAGCTGGCGTGGCGCTTATAACTATGCAAAAATAAAGAAAAAGCGTAATAAACTTAATTCGTCTACTGCAAAATTCGTCACCGTATCTGGTGGGTTTTGCATTAGGCACCCGGACATCAGACATGATGTTTCTCGGCTTTACAGGGATGACGATGTGCAACTGGCAGAGGAAGGCTATGAACTTTTTTTGCTGGATATTTTTGGTGCTGTGAAGCGTGTCTAGGTGACAGTGGGAGGCACTTGAGGGTTCCTCCTTTTTGGCGGTAGCAGTGGGGGGTCAGCTAAATAAAGGTTGTTGGCGCATGGTGGTAAGTTGTTGTTGATTGGGGAAAATTGGGGGGACCGGTCTAGCAACAAATACAACCCGGTTGCGAGTCTAGGGACATTATACCCTAGTGGTTTTTGTCCACTAGGAACTGCCGCCTTCCAGGTGCTGGGGTGGGCAGTTAGGTCGGAGAAATAACAGTGTTCTTGCTGGAAGACCGGTCTTGAGGGGGCGCCAGGTTTAAAGAGGTTGATTTGGGTTTGTGTTTGAACATTGGGGGGAGGGGCAGAACCCCCCATCTGCTATTGGGCCACCTATTCACTAACTGGTTTCAAAAGATATAGTCAAGAATCCTAATTGGCCCAAATCAATAAACTATGTACCCTTTTTAAATCCAAGCTATGGTGTCGGTGTGTTTATTTCGGTAAGGTGTGTCTGATTGGACTGTACAATGTGCAACAGGTATGCAAAATGTGGGCTGGAATGTGCTTCGCACAATAAAGATTGGACTGTACAATGTGCAACAGGTATGCAAAATGTGGGCAGGAATGTGCAATGCACAATTATAATAAAGCCACAGGCGCATTCTAACAACCACAGATTGCACATTTTGTTACTTCTTTACAACGGAGGGCACACTTCATTACAACTTTACAACAGAGGGCACAGTTCATTACTTCTTTACAACGGAGGGGACAGTTCAGTTATTAATTTTAAAGGAGGGAACATTTAAGTGATTGTTAACTATGGAGGGGACAGTTTATATAATCTAACCTACGGAGGTGACATTTTCAGTTTTAATTAAAATGGAGGGCCAATGTATGTTATTTAATCTATTCTTTGCACATTGTGGTTGGGGTAGAATGACATTAACCCTTGACATGCTACCGCTTAAGTTACTATAAGGCACAGCTTTCCCTGGAATACAAGGGCATGCTGTGCCTTAAAGTACTAGATGCCGCAGCATGCTAAGGACTAACGGCATGCTGCGGCAACCATTTTTAAGTAGTGACCACACATTTTTTATTTTTTTATTTTATTTTAACATCCTGAGTGTTTTTACAACCAAAGTGAAATCAACATTCACACCCAGCCGAATTTACTCTGGTGAATTAAAGGCAAAACTCCAGCGATATACTAAATCTCCCCTTAGTAAATCCATATATTTGTATGGTCAGAATGTAAAAAAACACTCCAGCGACTTAAACAACGGTACACATTTCTGGCGATGTAAAGGAAAGTTTGCTTTAGTAAATCCTGCAATTTCAAAATTGCTGGTGAACTACTGCAATCTCCGAAGTTCTTTGGAGTGGGGAGTGCATGCTCCCTGTACTTTCGGTAGTAAATTTGGACACTTACATGTCCAGATTGCAACCTTAACTTTTACGCTTAATCCGCCCCGTTTCCTCATTAGCATGTCTGTCTTACGGCAGAGATACGACATGCGTAAAGGGGGGGAAAGCCCCCTTTTCTTTTTTTTTTGTAAAACAATTTTATTGAGAAGGGTTTGATTCTGCATTACAACATGTTGAGAAAAGACATTACATAGTGTACAGTCATACAATATTCAAACATGTAAATGCATACGATAAAGAGTGTAAAATCATGAGGTCCTTTCAATTTTAAAAGCTCTCTTTTCTTAAGCGCTGGCATATGTTACGCATGTGCACAACCTTGAAAACAGTGAAATTACTTGCGTGAAGTACGTAATTTCCCTAGCGGACGAATCTGGGCCTACATTTTAATCACAAGGCTATGATGGCAGCGAAATGTTAAAAAAGACAAAATTATTTTATTAAGTGCTACACAAGACAAGGTGTCTTGTGTATCACTTGTCTTGTCTTATGTATCACTTTTTAAACATTTCGCAGGCATCATAGCCATATTCCTCTCTTAATTTTCCCACTCTCATTATTTATTTTACTATTTATTTAAGGGTGGACATAATGGAATTAAGTTTTTAATGGAAATTATAATAAAGATAATTTTTTATAAATTAAGATTAATTGTCCAATACCTCAGTGGACTTGTGAGTACACCCCACATTAGCCTATTGTCTTTCCCTTCCATTTTCTTCTGATATTTTCCAGAGAGATGTGCCTGCTGCCCAGCAAGATGTACTTGTGCCTGCTGCCCAGCGAGAAAAGCCTGCTGCCCAGCAAGATGTACTTGTGTCTGCTGCCCAGCGAGATAAACCTGCTGCCCAGCGAGATGTACTTGTGCCTGCTGTCCAGCGAGATGTGCCTGCGCCAGCTGCCCAGTGAGATGTACTGTGCTTGCTTACCCAGCGAGATGTGCCTGTGCCTGCTGCCCAGCGAGATGTGCCTGTGCCTATTGTCCAGTGTGCCGCCCCAGAAGGGGTCTCCAGCCCTTACTGCTCCAGAGGGGGACTCCAGCCTTGTCGTCCCAGAGGGGGACTCCTATTTTGCTATCCCAGAGGGGTATTCCTCCCTTTATGTTCCAAAGGGGGACTCCTGTCCTGCCATCCCAGAGAAAGATTCCTGTTCTGCCTACCAGTCCATTGTGCTTGTTGTCCCATAGGGGGACTCCTGCCCTACTATCCCAGTTGTGGCCACACGTACATGTCAATTGACTCACTTATCTAGAGACTATATTCTTCACCAATCTGAAACTGTCAACACCTTTACGAATACACTTGACATTTCTTAGGAGAGCGCCAGGACCAACATCACCCCAGGAGGGGGTGAGATACTTTCCTTTACCTATACTGTCGATGGTTGATAGCCTGACAATCAGGTCCAGGCAGCCGGATCAAATAGGAAGTTAACACCCCTATACCTACCCTACGCTATACAACGATCTATCAGTCCACAAGTACAGGTGGCAGCAAAGCACCAGTGAGATCTGGCACATATTACATCGAGGGCACCATACAACACTCTGCCAATATGCCTGACATTCTATCCAGCCTTAAAGCAATGAGACAAATAGAATTTGAGGAAACAATACTACCAAAGGTAGCTACCCAGACAACTAATGAAACAAATTTCTGTAAAACATTCCTCAAATTAGAAAAAGCAATCATGATGGAAATTAAAATGTGGTGGGACATGAAGACATTAAAACAATATAGGAAGGAACGTATAGCCCCCAGGGGCCTACGCCTAATCAAAAATCCCACACACAATATAAACAATGAGGAATTTATGTCCAAATAGAACACCATTCTGGAGGAATGCTCATTATCACTTATGGGTCTAATCATACAACAAAGACAGAAAGACATTAAGTTTCTAGAAACAGAAATTAACACAATACGCACTGAATTAGAGCCTATACAGGGAGAAGATAACTACATAACACTGGAAAATGTTATGGTAAATACACTAAACAAAATACAGGCAGAAACTAGGAACACCAAAAAGAAGAAAATTATAAGAGACAGGAAGGAATACAGGGAAAGA
>WWET01002702.1:11324-41689 GCA_011038615.1 Limnodynastes dumerilii | reverse complement strand
ATCTGAGACCACACTCCCTCACAGCTGTGATCTCAAAGAGACTTTAAAACACAAAATCCAAAGAGAGGCTGCTCAAATTAGTTTGTTAAAGTAAATGGCAGGGCAGGTGCACTAGGCAGGGAATTTGTACAAAAAGCAAGGCATTGCCTGGCACTCTAGCCATTACTCAGTAACTAAACATGAATTTCTATCTTTAAAATAAAAACCAGAGAATTAGTTACAAAAATCTGCAGAAATTTGATAAGCTGCTCCGCCAACATCAAGGCTTCTCTCTGGGAACAGTCCTAACTCTAATCTTAACTCTAAATAGAGCCCTAACTTTACACACTACCAAAGGTGCACAAAGATATGCAAGCCCCTCCGGGCCGGCCGATTATTTCTGCCCGTAATTCGCTGTACCACCCCGTAGCGGTTCTTTTGGATATATGTCTCCAGCCTTGCGTACAGGCCTTGCAGACTTACCTGAAGGATTCTACTCATTTGCTTCAAAAGCTATCCGACCTACCTTGTTTACCTTCGAATGCCCTGTTGTGTGCGATTGATGTGTGCAGTTTGTACACTAGCATCCCCCATTCTAGGGGGTTGGCATCTATTAGGTCATTGATTGAAGATAACCAATTATTCACAGGGCTACCACAGGAACTCTTCATGGAACTCCTCAAGCTTACCCTTAAGAGGAACTATTTTGTATTCGACTCTAAATCTTTCCTGCAAACCTCTGACTGTGCCATGGGCTCAGCCGTGGCCCCGGCATTTGCCAATGGTTTTATGGCGGATGTGGAACAGATTCTGTTTTTGAATAATCCTCTATGTCGAGACAAGATTGCGCTCCTCACACGCTACATTGATGATCTTCTAGTAGTGTGGTTGGGTACCAGGGAGGAGTTTGAATCATGTATACTCGTCATCAATACTATGGACAGTAATATTAAATTTACATATTCTTGCAGTACAAGTCAAATTGACTATTTGGATGTCCATATTGCGAATGTGAACGGCTATTTACAAACCAGCATTTATCAAAAACCTACTGCTCGTAACACTTTATTGTTGGCGACGAGCCACCATGCTCCCTCGTTGAAGCGAGGCCTCCCTTACTCCCAGTTTATTCGAGTATGTCGCCTCAATAGCGACAGTGAGGTTCGTGATCTACAATTAGACCAAATGGAGAAAAGCTTTGTACAGCGTGGGTATGACAGTTTCCTAGTAAAAACTGCGAGGATGAAAGCGCTTAATATCCCGAGAAGTAAGCTTCTGCAACCACAACCCAAAATAACCAATCAAGCAACAATACCTTGGGTTAACCATTTTTCCAGAGCTAGTTCCTTCATAAACCGAGCCGTTCGCTCTCTATGGCCAGTTGTGCAGACCGATCCGGCTCTTCCCTCTCTCCATAAGACCAGAATCATGCCCTGTCACATCCAGGGTCGAAACCTACGTGATCTTTAGGTGAAAACAGACATCTCGAATATTAGATCTCAACGTGAAACCCGAGGCTTCCTTGAAAAATTACCAGGATGCTACAAATGTCTAGGGTGTCTAACATGTCGCACAATGGAACCAGGGCCCTTCTTTCGGCATCCAAGGAATGGAACCAAATATCGGATTCGTCATGTACTTACCTGCACTACAAAATTTGTAGTTTATCTCTTGCGCTGTCCATGTGGTATGGTGTATGTCGGAAAAACGATTAGAACATTCCGTGAGCGGATGAATTTGCACAGGTCATCTATCAGGAGTGCACTTACCACGGGAGCTTCTGATCAACCTGTACCACGGCATTTCCTGAGACACCATCATCAAGTTTCTGACATCAAGTGTACCATCATTGACCACATACCCATCTCTTTACGGGGTGGTGATCGTGAAGCTGCTCTCTTACGCTGTGAATCGAAGTGGATTTTCCTCTTGGACTGTGTCTCTCCTAAGGGACTTAATGAATATCTCCCCATGCACTGTTTTCTTTGATGCATATTGAATTGATGTTTGTTATTTTTTTATTATTTATTTTCTTGTTATGTTTATCATTTTTGTTTTCTCCTTCTAATTGTTTTTCTTTTTTCCCCCACAGAGCATTTGCTGGCTATGTTGCACGCCTTCAGTACTTCCCCCTCTCTACGGTTCTGTGAGTACAAATTGGTTTTGCCCCTTTTTGTCATAGTGTTCGGCTACCCTTAGTTTATCTCCCTTTGGGAGTTTCTTTCTTTGGTTTTTGGAGTTATGCCTTTGTGTGGCGCGCCCTCCTTCTGTTCTGCACGCTTATTAAAAATATATTTTTTTCCCTTGCGGTTTTGTTTTTGTTATTTGGTTGCCTATCAACCAGGTTCCCACGTCATCGCGCCGCGATGCATTCTGGCGCGGTTTCGGAGGGGAGGAGTCCTGTGTCTGGTGTGTTGCTAGCGGGGCTTTTGCTTCTGGTTGGGTAAGTGCTGTGTCTTCTTTTCTATTTATACTTGAGTGTCTCTTTATTCTCTGTGACTTTGTATTTTTCACTGAAGAAAGTGTCTTAGTGGCACTGAAATGTCAGAATTTCATTAAATTCTCCTTTAAAGACACCAGAGTGCCGGCTCCTCCGTTTTGTATCCTTTTTTCCTGCATGGCACCGGTGGCATTATATGACCTTACCTGAGTGCCGTTCCCTGGACTCTATATATATATATGGGGTATTTTCAGATGGAGGCCTGGAACTGTACTCCCAATAGCCCTTTTGTTAAGCTGGCCCTGATTTCTGCCTGTGGCCCAGTTTCCGCATCAGTGCACCTTCCCTGTATTACACAATGCGATTTGTATTGTCACATTTGAGAACAGCAATTCAGGGTGACGTTAGCAATGCATTCCTATTAGAGACTGCTGAGCTGAGCCAGAAATGAGTGAAGTGTACATCAGCTCGCAAAATAGGCATGTTAATTTTAACCAGCCCCCCCCCCCTCCTCCCCCCAGGATTCCCATCATAATGCTCCACCAGCCCACATTATGTACGTAAAAAAACTTACCTCATCTCTTCCTCCGTGGTGGGAGCTCTTTCCTGCTGCATCCGGCAGTCCGACAACTCTCCGCCCCATGTGATGATATCACACATCGTGACATCACACAGAGCGCCGCGGACCTTCTGCGCTACATTGCAGAGGTCTGGTGCGCATTGCATTCAGACCTCTGCCAACAAATAAAGTATATGTGGACATTTTTCACCTAGTGTCCTGGGCTGGACAGAGAGGAGGTCTGGGGCTATCCCGGGCCCCCTCTCTGTCTTGGCCCGGGACACTAGGACCAGCTGTCCCCCCCTGATAATGGCCCTGAATGTGGAGATTTCTCCATTTGGTTCCACCTGATAGCATGCGATAGTGATGTTTTCTTTCTCCTTAGTGCTTATGCTTTCAATTCACCTTAGGATTCTTTCTCTTTCTTAATAAATCATAGTACAGTGGTTTAATGATATTTGCTGGATTGTTTAAAAGCACTTTAACGCATTTCTCCCTACTGGTTTTCTTCAGAAAGTTCCACCATAAGACTGTTATCCCTGTCAGTGGTCACCATTACAGGAGAAAAGGGGAAGCGGTACACACCTGCGCTGCTTCACAACGGGGATAAAATGTCTGCTAATGGAGCAATAGCCCTTAAGGTATATGTACTGTTGTGGTTTGGGCTGCTACTGGCAATGGCAATAGCACCTGATTAGGGGTTAAAATGGAGGAAGCCTACTTCCCTCCTTTAGCAAAGGTATGGGATGTAATATCTGAAATGTGGTTTAATACCCCGTGCCCGGATTATAACAGCATATATGGTGACATATAAAGTAAATGAAAAGAACAATATATATTTATTTTTGATTGATTTTCGTGAATATCACAATGGTATACCCGGCGTATAGAATAAATGATAATAATAATTTTGTTCCGTAAAATTAATTAATTTTATTCAAACTATCTATAATCGGGTATGTAGACAGCTTGTGTCCAAAAACAATATTAAAAAAGTAATTCTTACTGCAGTGGGTGAAAGCAATCCAATACGGATATTATGCCAGAGCTTCAACCTAAGGTTGAAGCTTGGACACGGAGATCTCCCCCAAACCACATCACAGACGGATCACAGAGGAGGAGCCTTCCCCTTCAAAGAATCCCTCACACGGCACAGCACATAGCGGCGGTGTGCACGCCGCCGCTACGAGCCTGGTCACAACTTCTAGCCACAGAACTCTGGAAGCAATGGAACGAGAGGTGAGATTCTCACCCTGCACCACGGACATCGCAGACAACGAGGGAGGAACAGGTATCAGTTGTGTACACCCCCAGTCCCTCCTGTGATATTGTCCTCACTGTTGGCAGCAAGAGATACAGAACTCTCTCATGCTCTTTGTGCAAACATTGCTCTGCTCCCTCAGTACACCTCTGACTGTGTAGCTGGAACATTACCTCTACAAGGCATTTATTTTAGTCCTTGCACCTTTTTCTTCCAGGTCTGGTTCCCCATCCTGGACCACCCTGTCCCTGATATGGGCCATATACTGTTTATTGTATACTGTACATTTGAGGCATCTGTTTAAGAATCTCTCTGGCATAATATCTGTATTGGATTGCTTTCACCCACTGCAGTAAGAATTACTCTTTTAATATTGTTTTTGGACACAAGCTGTCTACATACCTGAATATAAATAGTTTGAATAAAATAAATGAATTTTACGTAACAAAATTATTATTATCACTTATTCTATACGCCGGGTATACCATTGTGATATTCACCAAAATCAATCAAAAATAAATAAATATTGTTTTTTTGTTTTTTGTCTTTTCATTTCCTTTATATGTCATCATGTCATCATATATGCTGTTATAATCCGGGTGCGGGTCATTAAACCACATTTCAGATACCATTACTGGAGAAAAAGATCACCACGATTAATTTTTCAGTTATCATCTGTAAGTGAATAGTGTGAGCCTAAAGACTCACATATATCGATCCAGGAGTACAGAGACACTTTAATCATAGCAGTGTTTTTGGGGCCCCATTATACACTGCTGGTTGATATTGCTGGATATTTTATTTTATTACATTTATTTCATTTTTTTAACATGTGTATTATTATGTGCATTTAGTCAATTAATAAATATTTGGTATACATTTAAAGCGCATCCTTTTTTTTCTTTTCCAATATATTTTTCTTTAGGAGGTGGTCACTCCATAAGCTGCTGCTATAATGTATCCCAGAACCTAAGGTTTCCTGTTGTTACTATTTAACAACCTGCATTGAACTTCTTACCTGGCGCTGATATTTCTATCTTTGATCCTTCAAAGCTAGTAATTTGTTTATGATTTGGAAAGGCACTCACCCGTCTATATAAGGTCCCACACTTGACAGTGTATGTCAGAACACAAACCATGCATGAAGTACAAAGAATTGTCTGTAGACCTCTGAGACAGGATTGTCTCGAGGCACAAAACTGGGGAAGGGTACAGAAAAATATCTGCTGCTTTGAAGGTTACAATGAGCACAGTGGCCTCCATCATCCGTAAATGTAAGAAGTTCGGAACAACAAGGACTCTTCCTAGAACTGGCTGGCTGTCTAAACTGAGGGAGAAGGGCGCTAATCAGGGAGGTGATCAAGAACCCGATGGTCACTCTGTCAGAGCTACAGCATTCCTCTGTTAAAAGAGGAGAACTTTCCAGAAGAACAACCATCTACGCAGCAATCCACCAATCAGGCCTGTATGGTAGAGTGGCCAGACGGAAGCCACTGCTTAGTAAAAAGCACATGGTAGCCCATCTGGAGTTTGTACCCGAAGGACGCTCAACCCATGAGAAACAAAATTCTCTGGTCTGATGAGACTAAGATTGAACTCTGTGATGTAAATGCCAGGTGTTATGTTTGGAGGTAACCAGGCACCGCTCATCACAGGCCAATATCATCCCTACAGTGAAGCATGGTGGTGGCAGCATCATGCTGTGGGGATGTTTATCAGCAGCAGGAACTGGGAAACTAGTCAGGATAAAGGGAAGATGAATGCAGCAATGTACAGAGACAACCTGGATGAATACCTGCTCCAGAGCGCTCTAGACTGGGGCGACGATTCATCTGACTGGGGCGACGATTCATCTTTCAGCGAGACAACGACCCTAAGCTCACAGTCAAGATATCAAAGAAGTGGCTTCAGGACAACTCTGTGAACGTCCTTGAGTGGCCCAGCCAGAGCCCAGACTTGAATCCAATTGAACATCTCTGGAGAGATCTGAAAATGCCTGTGCACCAATGCTTCCCATCCAACCTGATGGAGCTTGAGAGGTGCTGAAAAGAGGAATGGGCAAAACTGCCCAAAGATAGGTGTGCAAAGCTTGTGACATCATATTAAAAAAGACTTGAGGCTGTAATTGGTGCATCAATAAAGTATCGAGCAAAGGCTGTGAATATTGTACATGTGAGTTCTTGGTTTTTTGATTTTTAATAAATTAGCAAAAATTTCCCAAAAAATTTTCACGTTGTCATTATGGGGTATTGGGCTGGATCCAACTGCTTGACATTAGTTACTCCTGGGCTAAACTATGTTGATTTCAGGGGAGTCATATTTCATCTTTTGCAAACAGTATTAGAGTTGAGAGGTGATGTTTCCCAGCCCAAGTCTAAATAACAGTGTGATAGTAAAGCTGGTCAGCATCTGTGTGGAGTAAGCAATTCAAAGATATATCCCTGCATGCAAAGAACACAATTAACTTGATTCCCACTGTAATCAACATGGTTTAGCCCAGGAGTAACTAATTTCAAGCACTTACTTAAGTCTGGATCCAGTCCATCGTGTGTAGAATTTTGAGGGAAAAAAATAATTTATTCCAGTTTGGAATAAGTCTGTAACATAACAAAATGTGGAAAAAGTTTTGCACTATAAACACTTTCCGGATGCACTGTATATATTTATGTATGTGTGTGTATCTATGGGCCAGACCCAGAGCTACGTCCGCTAGCGTATTTACGCTAGCCGTATTCGTAAAAACGCTATTTTGCAGATACTGCGCATGCGCGCGGCAGATGTTACAGCATGTAACTCTGAACGTGCGTACCATTCTAGTATCAAGAGCGTAACTATGAACGAATGGGTGTTCTAGCCATATGCCACCCGTAATTACGCATTGAAGGCGGGGGGGAGGCATTTAAATCATACAGTATGGACATGCTTAGGTGCGTAAGTATGTGCAGCCATTACGGCCGACAGGAGTTAAGCTTTGAATAGTTAAGGTAAGGTTTAAAAAGCGTAATACGGCAAAAGTACGTACAACCGAGGTGAGTGCCTAGGGGAATGCATAGTAATTACAATAGCATAAATACGCTACGCATTGAAACGTAAACGTTGTATTACTTTCTGAAAAGGACTTGTTCTTATGATTACCTGATAACCAGAGCCAGAAAGTGATGCAGAATGCAGATGATGCACAGAACCAGGAAGTATTTAGAAAACAGAAAGACAGACAGTCAGACAGTCATGTGATCGGACCAAATTAAGCAAAACAATGAGTACATAGAAGGAATAATTGTGGTGGTGAATGCAGAGATATAGCACTTCTTTGGGTTATCTTCAAAGATGATTACACTGGGCCGTATTCAGAGATCCATTTTCACGACCAGTTCCGTGCGTATTTTTAAGCACGTTTAAATTGTGCATGCGTAGTAACTTTTCTTATGGTATTCATGTAGACTCACGGACAGACTTGTGAATCACCCATTGGTACATATGTCCGGATCTGCGACGTAAAAATACGCACAGGAGAATTTAAATAAAAATGGGCGGGGGGGAGGCATTTAAATGAAGGAAAGTGGGCGCAGTTATCAAGGTACGCAGGGGAGGGGGACATATACGCACGGGACTGCACGCGGAAAGTTACAGGAGGCGTAAGTTTCCGAGAGCACGGCCGAGACAGGGGAGCGTCATGGGTGTGAGGGGGTTTGGCATGCACCGTGCGTGCGTATATTTGTGGCTCGATCTGGGTACGGATCTCTGAACACAGTCCACTGTATTCATAATATAATATAATAATATTTCATCCTTCTCTGCTGCACACTCACTGGGGCTGCTCCCCTCGGGGTGAAGGGGGGTTTACCCAATACCCCTTTGAAATTAATTCCCCCAAAATTTTTGGGATAGATCACTTGAATAAACGGTATTTCCAACTTGGGGTGCGTTTCCAGATAAATGCCTCAGTGTTCACTTATAGGTTTGTATATTTCTTTCTCCTTAATGTATTATTCTTTTCCTTAATTTGTTGATCCTCTCCAGAATTGATCTTTTATTCTTTTCTCTTTACTTTTTCTATGCACATGGCCCTCGGAAACAAGAACAGAAAACTCCCTGGTATAGTACAATTGTGAACCAGGGGCCGGGTTTACAGCACCGGATGTATAGCATATACATCCGGTGTTTACCGTTTTTGACTACTGCGCATGCGTAGTCAATTCTTTCAGACCGCATATACACAATCTACGTATCAAAAAGATACGTAGATTACGTAAAAAATTGACTACGCATGCACAGTAGTCAAAAACAGTAAACACCGGACGTATATGCAAGACGTCCGGTGCTGTAAATCTGGCACCAGGTGAGTATGGTATGTACAATTTCCTACTCACATTCTTTTTCCTCTTGTGTATCTGCATGAATAACAATCTTTCTGGTTTTCCTTTTCCTTTTCCCAGGCTGGATGCGCTCAAGAGAAAAGAAAAGAAAAAACTCCTTCCTGGTATAACACCGTCAATCAAAGGTGAGTGAAGTAAAAAATAAAAATGTACTACTCACAATCACCTCTTATTCTGTGGCATGTAGCAATATCTTTCCTTTCTCCGTATTTTTTCTATCCTTTTTTTTGGAATAGATGTCCTCAGGGAAAAGGAGAGATAGAATAGTGTAGTACAGTCGGCAATCAGTGAAAAACACACATTTATTTTCTCTTGTTATATATATCAAGAAACAGATTTTCTTTCCTACTTCTCTCAGGTCCTCTTATCCTCAGAAGGAAGTACAAGGGGAAATATCTTTCCTTGGTGTAGTCTAAATGACAAGTGGAAAGTGTAGCAAATATACTCTCCTACTCACATTTCCTATGCCTTGTTCAATAGCCTTAAGGAACAAACTTCCTCCTTCTTTGGAACCTCCCCCTCTAAGTCTCCACCAAATGATCTCCAATCAATACCACATGCAACAAGGAGAAAAACCCTGAAAAAGACTGATACACTCTGCGGAAATGCATTGGTGGCTAGTGGTGAGAATGATCCTTCCGTCCCTTTGCTGTTACTCCTCATCTTCACCTTCTCCCGGTACATTGGATAAGGGCCCTATTTTTTTTTCTTTTTTCTATATGGAAGTGCACCCTAAGTGGGAAATACCATGCATTCAGAATATGCCAAGGCACAATATTTTGCTATACTTGCCTATTGGTATTCTGATTAATGTAAAAGCTCTAAAAGAGTTGCATATGCAAGGGAGAGGGGCTTCATAACTAAAGCATAAGTGGCTCTCCACTCTGTATGAGCAGTGGAGTGCTTACCCATGCAATCACATGGAAGGCTGGAATCAAGAAGGGATCTGATATCAGATTCTCACTGTCACTGTGAGGTCAAAATGTACAGCAGTATGGATTTAGTCAATCAAGCGCAAACTGGATGGATCAGCAAGGAGGCTATACTTGTATTATTGGCAAATTGTCCTCTGCCACATAAAATCTTTCTATCTAATGCTATACAGTCAAAAATACATATATGGGATTGGCAGGTCTCAAGCCTATATTGGCATTTCCCTTTTGAGATTATCCTGGTAAATCTCAGTTTAGTTCATACTTTCTGTTTGGTGGTATGACTCACTGTCAAACGTCCTGATATTTGTTGTGCTGCTTCTTCTAACCTAGGCTCTCACTGATGAATAATGATGGTTTCCCCAATGGGTGTATAATTTGTAACCAAACAGAAGAAGTAATAATTAGTTCTGTTTAGTTATTTGTTGTGTATTAGAAAGTATTTACTAAGTTGTATGGCTTTTATAAATTTTTGGTCATGTGCTCACAGTTTCTAATTTAGTATTTGCAGGGTAAATGTGGATCCACAGCAGGAAGTAATTTTCATATCTGATGCTCTATGGTATCATGTCAGTTTCTATACTATGTGTGGTATGTGCACAGGAACAAAACTCTGAGATTCATATATACAACAATGAGCCTTCTTTTTCTTATAAATCACATGATTTAGTAATTGCAGCTGGAGATAGTGAACCTTATAAACTCTTTTAGCTTAGTGAATGCATGTGCAGCACAGTGATAAGGGATACCCCCTATACAGAGTTTCATGAGCAGAAAGTCTGGATTATCAGTACAGGAAATTTGTACTCATCGGAAACATGCAATCCGATATATAGGCAAATGGGTGGAGAGGTGTAATGGAACATACAAGTTTCTTTTTTTTAAACAATCTAAATTGGCTTCTTATATATGTTTGAGTATAATAAATAATTTAAGCATAAATAAATAATAATAATAATTATAATACTATTACTAATAATAATAATAATAATACTATTACTAATAATAATAATAATAATAATACTATTACTAATAATAATATTTATGCATATTTATTTTATGGTAATACTAAAAATAATATAAGTAACAGCAGATTTATTATTAATAGTAGTGGTAATATTAACTATTAATTATAATGAATAGTAATAATAAATACAATAATAATTTTAGTAATAATAATATAAATGTAGCAGTAATAACAGTAGCAATAGCAGTATTAGAAACTGTTTTAGTACTAGTAGCAGAACCAGCAATAAAAATAGTAGTAGCAACAATATACATAGTTAAATGTTCCATTATTAGAAATAAAACATTATTTTAGTTTTACATAACATATAATATTATATAATAACCTTTTCTTTACATGAAATATTTGATAATAAATGTATAATGTTAGGATAATTTTCTGTGTCTGTCTGTGTGTTTGGCAGTGAATATACTATAGAACAGGATTCTCAGTCAGTGACATATTTCCCTATTGTTGTATCCAATGATAAGTGATATAAAGTTGATAGTAAAAATTTTCCTCACCAGTGTATCTCCATCATATGACAACTATTTATTATAAATGTACTTTTACTGTCTCTTCAATCATCATGTTTTTTTTTCCTTTGAACCCCATCTAACCCAGATCTACATTCACTTTCACATTTTATAACATTTACTGTCCAATGAACGATAAGTATTTCAGTACAGGAGATAATTTTACAAATCACAGGCTGATAATAATTTGTCATTTTCTTTTTTATATTTGTATTAATTAAACTAGTTATCCAACATTGTCAAGTTTTATGTATTTTTTGTATTTTTGCTAATTCAATACGTTTATCCAAAAGCAAATCCCTAACTGCAGTTATATAGGACCTGATTCACACTTAAGAATCTTCTTAAAATAAGAACTTAAAGTCACACCTGGGCTAAACCATGTTGATTGCAGGGGAGTCATATTTCATCTGTTGCAAACAGTACTAGTGTTGAGAGGTGATATTTCCCAGCCCAAGTCTAAATAACAGTGTATTAGTAAAGCTGGCCAGTATCTGTGTGCAGTAAGCAATTCAAAGATATATCCCTGCATGCAAAGAATACAATTAAATTAAATTAATTCCCCCTGCAATCAACATGGTTTTGCCCAGGAGTGACTTTAAGTTCTTATTTTAAGAAGATTTTTAAGTGTGAATCAGGTCCTAAGTTATCCAGTTTTGTGTGTGTACAGTGTATATATATATTCATCCAATCTCTCCCCCTTGCATGTACTCCCTGTTAGGGTTCCTAGGAGTACTAACCAGGATGAACCCTTGGGACTGGCAGATACGAGCACAACAAGAAAAAGAGGTACAAGAAGAATCGGGTAACTCACCAGAATGTAGAGCCTGCGCCCGTCTGGAGTATTCGCTAGAGCCCCTAGTGGTGGGGATAGACTGGAGCTGATGAGACTTCTTCAGGATACAAACCTTAGAGGATACCCGGAATAGGAAATGGGACTAAGTGGGAATTGGATGAGAAGCAGCGGGTAAAGGGGAGAAGCAGTTACAGAAGAGACTGTACTAGACAAACAACAAGAAACACTGAACGGACAAACTAGGAAAACAGTACTGGACAGACTCACAAGACTAACTAGGGAACTCACACCACAGTCACACAAGCAGATGATCCCAGAGGCATAACACAAACAGGCAGTCAGGAGAGTAAAAGGTTAATACAAATATGGGTAAACAGTAAGGAAAGGATAGGAGCAATGACACAATATGAAAACAATGAGGAACTAGGCAGGGACAAAAGGGGCACTCAAGAAAGCAAAACAGAAGAAGGAGAAGATAAGAGAGGCAAGAAAACAGCAAGAAGCACGGGGCAGCAGAAGCTATAACCGGCAGCTACCTAATGCAGCTGCCTGGGCTTTAAACTCACAGGAGCCAATAGCAGGATAAGCCAGAGCGCGCCAAGAGACCAGCTGGGCCGCAGGAGACGTGATGCCGTATACGGAAACCCGCCTCCTATGCTGGTTGGAGGAAGGCAGGTTGCCAGGGAGACAGAGCAACGCTACAGGAGGGAAGATGGCTGCGCCCACGATCCAGGAGACGGCGCGCAGCGGGTACCGCTAGTGAATCTGAAGAGGAGGACTGAGGCATGCGGCGGCTAGAGGTAAGGCAGTGATCTGGGGCATAGTGATTATAAAATAAAACACAGAAATAACTACCCCAACCCTTCCCTTAATTCTAACCCTAACCTCCCCTTCCATTACCCTAACCCTAACCTTCCCTTCCCCACAGCCTGACCCTGACCCTAACCCTCCATCCCCTGCAACCTGACCCTAACCCTCCCTTCCCTGCAGCCTGACCCTAACCCTGGAGAGGTTACTCACCTTTCTCGTGCTGCGGGTCCTGCGGTAGCGGCGACGATTCAGAAAAGGAATGGGTGAGTATGCCGCTCAGCATACTCACCCATTCTGAAAAAGAAATTCTAAACTTGGGGGTATTTGAAATAGGGACAGCATACCGACATATGAGACATTCTATGCAGATGTTTCCCTTATGTTCTGGGAGGTGTTTCAGTGGTAAATTCAATTGTAATTGTTTGAATTATAATTGAGGAGTTGTTTAATGTTCCAATTTTTTTGAAATGTATCTATAGTGTTCTCATTACACATATACCGATTGGGCCTGATCCAGACCTACGCCGATGCACTGTGCTTACTAAAGCACAGTATGTCGGCATGCACTCCCCACGACACTACCCCCTGTCCCTGCATATTTTCCCTCGCTCACCTTGGCTGAAGGCTACCCTAACTTCAGCTGGCATAAGCGAGGGTAAATACGCTGGGACCGGAGCATATTTACTAAAACCCCTCCCTCCCTCATTACACTACTTTTCCCCGCCTACCTACACTAACCTTTGCGTAGTAACGGCAAGGAACGCCCCCTCAGCCGTTAATACGCTGCTACTACGGACGCCTGATCCTCGATTGGGTGTAGCTGTAGTTACGCCGGCCAACATTTTCGCATTGTGCAGATTGGCTTTTCAGCCGATCTTATGCTTACGCCCGGCGTATTAACTGGTCTGGATCATGCCCATAATGTACACAACTCACATTTGAAGAAAGTCAAAAAATGAAAAAAACAAACAAAATGTTAATATGCCAAAAACAACAGGGAAAGTACTCAGTGTTTGTCAATTTTCAAAATAGAAATGCAATGTATTCTGTACTCTAATCACTGGCAAGATTTACAATCTTTATACCTTAATAATATATGTTTGGTCATTTAATAGTATGCATTGTTTTAAGATGTTTTCTTTTGACCTGCTCTGAAAACTTCACAATACTTCAATAAAAGCCGGAGAGGAAGCGTGGAAAAGGAAATGAACTCTTCATGGCGTCAATTCAGTTTGTTGATTGAACCCCAACATTTTCATATAGCTTAACCACAAAACATTTACAGAATACTTGGGGGTGTCCCAAACCCTAATCTATGCAAATACAGATCTTTCGAATGTTTCCATGATGTAAATTGTTCGAAAAATGAATCTGTTGTTACTTTGACACATATAGTAGTTTTGAAAGAGGACCATTATTTTGGTAAATGGTATTATTAAATGTGTTCACTAAATAAAAAAAACAAAAACATTTTAAATCAGCATTGCACTGACACACATTGTGTACATACAGAATGATAAACATAAGAACAATTTAGCACATTACCTTTTTATTGTGTCTTTTTATGCAAACTAATAAGGGTATTTGGTTATTATAATAATATTAATAAAAAGCTAGGGAATACAGATTTTGAGTGGGATCCAGAACTAATAAAAGGAGCTGACTGATGTAGCCTCTACAAGAGGGGCCAGTACACCCACCATGCATACGAGATATGTATAGTGGGTGTGTTTTGCTATTTAAATTCTACAGTAAGGACTGAGTTTAGGCATTATGTACAATTACGTATGTTTGTAATATTTAAGGTTGCCCCCCCAGGGCATGAATTCACTATCTTCATGTCGGAGTGCAGGAAGAGTGCATTCTCCCATACCTCCCAACATTTGAAAATTGGAAAGAGGGACAAAATTTTCACGGCATGGTAGAGGGCGTGTGTCTTGTACCACCCAATGGGTGTGTCTTGGGTAGTGGGTGTGTCTTGCACTGCCCAGAGGTGTCTGCCCTTATTTTATGCCCAGATTCATATGTCTGGCCCTTTTTATATGTCCAATCTCCATATGTATGTCCCTGTTTATATGTCAAGTCTCCATATTGTCTGTCCCTTATTATATGTCCAGCATCTATATTGTCTGCCTCTTATTACTTGTCCAGACTACATATATCTGCCCCTGTTTCTATGTCCAGCCTACATATATCTACCCATTTCTATGTCCAGCCTACATATATCTGCCCCTGTTTCTATGTCCAGCCTTCATATTTCTGCCCCTGTTTTATTGCCCAGCCTCCAAATGTATGCCCCCACTTGTCAAGCCTCCATATTTATGCCCTTACTTGTCCAGCCTCCATATTTATGCCCCCACTTGCCCAGCCTCCAAATTATGCCCTCACTTGTCCAGCCTCCATATTTATGCCCCCACTTGCCCAGCTTCCATGTTTATGCCCTCACTTGTCCAGCCTCCATATTTATGTCCCCACTTGTCAAGCCTCTATATTTATGCCCCCACTTGCCCAGCCTCCAAATGTATACCCCCACTTGCCCAGCCTCCATATTTATGCCACCACTTGCCCAACCTCCCTATTTATGCCCCCACTTGCCCAGCCTCCATAGTTCTGCCCCTCTTGTCCAGGCTCTATAGTTCTGCCCTTCTTGTTCAGCCTCCATAGTTCTTCCCCTATGTTCAGCTTCCATAGTTCTGCCCCTCTGTTTTGCCTCCATAGTTCTGCCCCTCTGTTCAGCCTCCATAGTTCTGCCCATATTATTAATGTCTTTCTTACCTTGTTCTTTCTGCTTCCTTCCTCTGTGGCTTCCACTCTGACTGTCCTTCTCCCGGCGGTCACGTGTCCACATAAGCAGCGCTGGTTATACAGGGCTGCTATGGGAGTCCTGTATGACCAATTCTCTTTCTATGAATGACAGTGACCATCACTGTCATTCAAAGAGACTGATTTGGTCATACGGGGCTCCGCTAGCAGCCCTGTATAACCAGCTCTGCATATGTGGAAAAGGAAAAAAAAGCCCAGCCGCATATACGGCACCATGCAGGCTCCATTCACAAAAATAAAAGTCCTTTGTCCCAAGAATCTCTTCTCTCGGGACAAGGTGTCAAGCGGGCAGGACAGTGGGACAGTCCCCCAAAAGCGGGACTGTCCCGCTGAAATTGGGACCATTAAGAGATATGCGTTCCCCTGTGTCTCGGACTTATACTGTTGGTGGTGGGGGGAGGGACGGAGGAGGCTTTGCCCTGAACTCTCCACTGCTAAAAGCAGAACTACTGGCACCGGATCCACAGTTTGAAAATAAGAGGAAAACAGGTTAAACTTACACCTGGGCAAAGCCATACTGGACTTTAGGTCAAATTAATTTTAACCTTAGCATGCAGAGAAAGTATTTTGTTTTTGCTTATTGTACACAGATATTGACCAGTTTTATTTATAAACAGTTATTTGTACATAGGCATCCCTTAACATAGGAACATACATAGAATGTTTGATGGCAGATAAGAGCCTACCTAGGGTGGTACATCATCTGGGACAGCTGGACAGTTAGGGATAATTGGGTTATTTCTTATATGTATTATGTAGGCACTAGGCAATGGAGGAGGGGGTGCAACTTGAAAAGGGCCAACTCTTGGCTAGGGTGTCCAGAGAGTATATCACAAAGGCTTGGCACTCTCTAGGTTAATCCATAAGGTGAAACACATGTTAAATACCCCTGGTGCCTTCTCACCAGTGTAACCGGAATATGCAGAGCGAATAGAGCGGCACTCAGAGGATTTTTTTATAGGAAATCAATCACAGATATGGTGGGTCCAACATTTCAGTTTAATACAACTTTCTTCAGGGACAATATAAAGAGAAATACAGTGACACAAACATATAAATAGCTTACCCCATACTGATACAATCACTCAGAAGCCACAAAGCGTGCAAGCTCTGGTACGCGCCAGCAGAGCTCGTTATGGGGTAAGCTATTTATATGTTTGTGTCAGCCAAATCCATCCCCACCATCAGAGGCTCTGGTGAATACCTGGTTGGGGTTTAGACTCAAACAAAATTAAACACAGACCTCCACCAGGTGTTCAAACACGATCACAACTGGTATCAAAAAACGGGGTGCTCCCACCAGGCATGAGAGGCAGTGGAGAAGGCGCAAAACCCAAAACTCAGAGAGCCTAGTAATCAACCTTTCCTCTAAGATTCTTTCTCAGGACGAATTGAAAGTTTTGGAGAAAGGGCTTTCCTTTGTCCCCACTAATCATCATAGTGATCTTAAGTGGGAGATTGAAAATTTCAAATTGTATCACCATTTGAAACTCAAAGAGTTTTTTAAGGACAAAGGGCCTGATCCAGAGCTACGAAATTTTCGCACGACGGGCGAATGCGTACATTCGGCCGTGTGTATAAACATACACGCCCCTAACACTCCCATTGTAAAGTACCTGCTTACGGCGGTTATACCCTACACTAGGTACTACCATCGGCCGTACGAATTTTCGCACATATTACGCAAAGCGTACGGGCTTAGCACGCCCATACTGTACAATTTAAATGGCTATCCCCGCCTCCGTGTAGTAAAACGAGCGCCCAGGCGACCGTCGTACTGAACGCACGCCCCTCGAGCGAACATTTCGCACACAATACGACCGCTATACGCTCATGTCGTCCAGCCGACCGGAAGCTGTCATACTGGGCATGCGCAGTGCGAATTTTCGTACGAAAATACTCAAAAAACGGTCGTACGCTCGCTCGAAATCGGCCAATTTCGTAGCTCTGGATCAGGCCCAAAGAGAGTCAGATGGAGAGTTCCTTACCTTTCAGAAAGAGATCAACATTTGATCCCACATCACAGAATCCATCACTAAAAACTTTCATTAGATTACATCAAAGTGCAAATGAGGAATCATCTAAGATCCATAGGAACAATTGGCCTGATCCAGACCTACGCTGGTGTGCATAGCGTATTTGCACGGCAATAGGCACTCCCCTTGCTCGTACCTAGTTTAGCATCCATACGCTCGGCAAACCCTACCATAACTTTTGTGTTGGTTCCCATGGCCGTCCGTATGTTCATTGCGTATTAACGACACTTAGCATGCCCATACTGTACAATTTAAATGCCTCACCCCGCCTATATTCCTTAACTCCAGCATCCATACGAACTTCATACTATAAACACGCCCCTTTGTCAGTAAAAACGCAAAGTATGCAGGCGTCCGAATCGCCTTTACGAAAATCAGTGTTTTACTGCCGGAAGTTGTCACTAGGCGCATGCGCGGTGCATTTTTTCTGCCGAATTTACGCTTACGATCAGCATTAGCTCGCAAGCCTGCGTTGCTCTGGATCAGGTCCAATATGTCTCCCAAAGAATGGACAGCATTAAAAACTCTTGGTGATGATGGGCCTGATTCAGAGGCTGAAAATAAGAACTTAAAGTTACA
Source organism: Limnodynastes dumerilii (assembly GCA_011038615.1). NCBI lineage: Eukaryota > Metazoa > Chordata > Amphibia > Anura > Limnodynastidae > Limnodynastes > Limnodynastes dumerilii. The sequence goes on along the minus strand of WWET01002702.1, from coordinate 23,556 downwards.
CCTGGGCAAAACCATGTTGATTTCAGGGGGAGTCAAGTTAAGTTTATTCTATGCAAGCAGGGAGAATGCTTTGCTTTTACTTATTGCACACAGATACCTGATCAGCTTCACTTTAAAACTGCTAATTAGACTTGAGCTGGGAAACATCACCTTTTAACTATAATACTGTTGCAACAAATGAAATTTGACTCCCCTGAAGTCAACATGGTTTAGCCCAGGTGTAACTTTAAGTTCTTATTTTCAGCCTCTGAATCAGGCCCGATAACACCATCATTATTCAGCATTGGTGGTGTAATATAGACTCAAATATCAACTCATTGTCCTGTGTTACATATCCTGTATCATCTGTGTCATCCTGCAATAAACCTCTACCATTTTCTTTTGTCATACCTATTGTAACAGTTATATTGTGTGCTCTAGTCACTTTTATGTGCATCAAGTTTAGTGCAGCAGGATCCTTGTCCTGTTTTACTCTTGTTTTAATCTGTGTTTCTGTCTAGTCTCTCTGTGCATTCCTGGTATCTTTGCTTATTTCCTGTCTTCCTGGATTTCTGTGTGTTTTGTCCTAGACCCTGGATTCTAGACCTGCATTTGTGTATTGCTACACTGATATCTGTATTGGCCTTTGTGAGCTCTTCCCACTTCACCAGCCCTGTCCTCACGGGTTGTAGTCATATTGCCGGTGGTAAAAATTCCAGCAGTAAAAATACCTCCACGAGTTTCCTGGCACTGAAAATCCAGACATATAAAAAATACCGTCAAAACAAATTACCGGCAATTTAAAATACCGTCACTAAAAATTCTGAAACATAAAAAATACCGGCAAAACAAATTACCTCCAAATTAAAATACCGTCACAAAAAATCCCGACATAAAAATTACCGGCAAAAAAAAATTACCGGCAACACTGAAAATCCCGACACATAGAAAATACCGGCAAAAAAAATTACTGGCAATTTAAAATCCCTCCCGCTAAGCAAGACCCGACAATAACTACTGACTGACTTCAAAGAACAACGAGGCAGGGCATGCTGATGCTTGTAGTGCTACAGGCATCAACATGCCCTGTCATCCTGTGCCGGGAGCGGTGTCTCAACGTCCTCAATAATGTCACCCATTACTGCTGATAACACGGTATAGATGCATCATTAACGCCAAACGACAAAGGTCAATTTTTTTAAGTAAATTCAATTCGCAGCGTTTTACCATGAATTTGCCGTTTAAATCGCGGGATTCACAAAGAATCGATTTTGCCGCAATTTAAATGAACTCACGCGAGTTGCAGCGATTTTAATAGGGCTAAATCGCGGTGTTTTTCAATAGAAAACCACCGCGATTAGCCCTTTAAAAAATCGCGGCAGAGAAAAAAATTTCTAAGTTCAGCATAGCTGAAATCCTTAGCCATGCTGTACTGATAGAACTACAAGGCTCAGAAATGATGAGCCTTGTAATAATATCAGCGGCAGCATGGCTAACGATTGCAGCCATGTGTGTGTGTGCGTGTAGTGTTAAAAAAAAATAACCGTTCACATTAAACACATAATAATAATAATAAATAATAAAGATTCTTGTGTGTGTTTGTGTTGGTCTCCAAATTGGTCCGTTTCAGTCCTGCCTCCTGTGTCATCCATTTGTGTGAAGTCCAGTTCAGTTGTGATGCCTGACTCCCAAATCCTCCTTACTACTCCTAGAGCCTCCACTGGGGGCTACGACTGGTCGACTGCTGCATGAGCCTATCCCAACCATTAGTTGCTCTAGTGAAAACCAGAAGTGGTGTGCACTTATCACGGCTAACTTAACACTTAGTTTTTTCTCCCAACAACTGTTTATAGTGGATATGTTGAGATTAGTTGTACGGGTGATATTCTGCAAGTCTGTGCGATACTTACAGTGGCCGGCAGATCAACAGTAAAGCCTCATTTATCAAAATTACGAACAGTAATTTTTACTTATTTTTTTTTTCATTTTCTGAATGTTCGTTAAAAAATCTAATATCATTTATAATTAAAAAGATTAAATGGTCTAAGTAGATATATAGGGGCTGATCCAAATTTGGGAGTAACTGCTCAAAAAGGTGCAAATCTGAGCCTGGAAAATCAATGTTGCAATTGTTGGGTGTAAATTTATTTAGTTTTTTAAATGCAGGGAAAACACTGACAGATTTTGCTTATTTCTTATTTAGTATTGAGCTACAAAACATCCACTCCCAACTCATTCTGCTTGCACATTTTCCATTTGCATTCTGTAGTTCAGCATGGTTTTATCCAGGTGCAGATTTGCTCCTTTTTTGCTGTTACTACCAGCTCTGGATCAACCCCATAGAGTCAAGAACTTGTTTTGTTTTGCATAAAATATACTTGTGAGAAATGGACAAGAACATTTAATATTGTGCCTGTAGGTAATTGTTATTTTTATATATATAAATATATATAAAAATATTGATTTTTTAATATTATAAAAATATTGATTTTTTAATATTATTATAGGGTTATAGTTTATTGAAGATGCTGGATAGGTACCTGTTACCATTAATTACATTTTTTATTACACAATTTCCCTTTATTTTTAACATAACTGTTTTGTTTTCGATATTCATTTGTGATATTAATATTTTAATAGTAATAAATACACAGCACTAGTAAGGTGAGGTGGCCCCTCCTCTATGGGCACATAGCACTGTCTTGATAACAGAATGACTCTGCATCTAGTGGCAAAGAATGTGGTGTATTACTGGTAATAACGTAATAAAAATATTTTTGGGTGCACTGTGGGTAGCAGCAGGGTCTGGCATCTTTAATGGCTGCAAGAGTATGCTTAGACATAAAAAGCCATAAGTACCATCATCCTCTGACAATCTAAGAACCCTGGAGCCTGTACTGAAAAGAAAAAAAAATATTGAAACACAAAATTAGGTTTAAATAAAGAAAATGAAACCTTAATTAGAAACAAACTGATTAAGTCTCTTTTGTTTTACATTATTGCTTATTTTTGCAATAGACATTTTTGGGTTCCTATTTGTGTAATTCAAATTAAAACATTTATGTAACACTGTTACTGTCTATATAACAGACACCCTTTGACCCTTAAATTTGCCATTATTAGTACATGGTAGGGAAACGCGATTTTTCCTTGATTAACTTTTTACTTTTTTTCTGCAGTTTTTTGGCCACGCTATAGTCCATGGATTTGAATGGATATTTAACATTTGTATAGAGCACTTTAAATAACACTTTAAATAAAGATTTGTTCAATTTAATATATAAATATTGTATTGTTCAGGTAGGATGGATAAAAATAAATCGATGACCAAACAGAGTTCTATAATAATAATAATAATAATAATAATAATAATAATAATATAATTATCACTAAAATACAACTAAACTGTTGAGCCAGATTGAATTAAATAAGAAAATTAATTTGCGGCAAAGATCAGTTTAAGTCTCTGATAAAAATATATCTTGGCACTGAAAATGTTAACAAATTTAATTATGCATTCCTACTATGAATGAACTTAGGTTCCTAGAATTATAAAAGCAAATCATTATCAGTATCAGTATCATTATTTTCCATTCCCAGATAGCCCTGTTTTGGTCACACTCAGGTTCTCAGCTATTAATGTGGTTACAACATTACGTAACGGTTCCAACCCACCACTTCCTTTCTCGTAACACCAAAACATTGAACATTGAATACCATTTATGTATATGTCTATGAATTTGAGGTTATATATGCCATCATTGTTTGACCTGAAACATTTTATCATAATCACAATATCCTCAAAAGTTTCCTGGTTGCACCTGTTAAACTTATTTAATTCAATCTGGCTCAACAGTCTGACAGCTGAAGAGTAATGTTTATATGGTTATAATAATATAAAACCTTAACTGATTTATATAAAGAAAAGCTGGAACTGATCTTTGGTTCACAATGTTTAAACAAGTCTTCTTTGGAGTCATCTGGTTCTATATCAGTGTGGCAGCAGGTAGGTGAAATTAGGAGATGGTGTCACAAGAGTTTATGTTTTGTAGATTCTTGCTATTATCTCATATTTAAGCATTACTTTATATCATAGTGCTAAATGACAAAAAATAATCGTCATGCTTTGTTTTCCAGGTACCCAGGTGTCCCAACCAGAGGTGGTGGTAGCAAGCAGACATGGAAATGCAACACTGGTCTGTGGTTATGAAGTTAAGGGAAAGGTGGAGGAGATTCATTTCAGTCTTCTAAAGAAAACAAATAGCCATGTTACAGAGATTTGCTCTTTTTCTTACTCATCTGAATATGAACCTGTAACTAGTGGCAAAGAAATCCAGTGTTTAGGTATACCAGGACCACAGAATGTAACTTATCACATCTCTGGGCTACAAGCAGAGGACACAGGATTGTATATCTGTAAGCTGGAAGTCATGTATCCTCCTCCATATCGGACCACTAAAGGCAAGGGAACCCTTATTTACGTCAGTGGTAAGTGCTTTTTTATGTGGTTTTGGTTAGTAACTGTTACTTCTTCATATGACATTAAATATTAGTATCCCTGTTAAAGAAAGCAGTGTATCAGGGCCAGTCTCACTTCCATCTGCAACACTGCACCCCAATACAGTAGCTTCTGAATGTTAAGTTGGTTTATAAACTGGTGATTTGCCATCTAAAAAACTATAGAACTCAAAGCTTTCAATCGCTTTCATAAAATCTATGGCTTAACCTTTCTGAAGTAATGGTTAAAAATACAAGCCTAACCTATTGATTTTCTAATTAATATGGAATGCATTTACCAACGTGTTTAACAGATCAAAAAGGGCTTCAGGATTTGGTTCAGGATTGTCTGCAAACTGTTTATATGAAATCCGTATTTCTGTGATTTTAGCATCTAGAGTTGAGTTTTCTAATCTAATTGTCTAAAAATGTTTTAAATGTTTTTAATTATTATTAATAATAATAATAATAAGAAGAAGAAGAAGAAGAAGATGCAGAAGAAGAAGAAGAAGAAGACAGTTAATGAGTAGAAAATTAAAATATAGGTGGATATGTACACATTAGCAAAACCATGTTGAACTGCAAGAGAAGACAATTTAAACTGTGAAAACAGAACTAAAGTTAACAGATGTTTCCTAACTCAGCTACAGTTAATAGATTAAACATAAAGCTATGCAGTATGTGAGTTCCATGTGTCAAACCAAAGTATGTTACCTACATGCAAAAGAAAATGTAGTTGTTGCATTGTAACCTGGTTCAGTCCCAATGTGTGTTGTCCTCTGGTATTCCGATGCTATTTATTTTAATTTTGGCATAGAAGATAGCACTGAGTACAATAACTGTTATGATATGTTGTCTACTAAAGAAGTTATTACATTTAAAAGGGCACAATCCCAGGTATAAACTTTCTACTTAAACAGCAAGACTCTTTCCATAAGTATTCAAACTTTTGTCTTCCTGTTCCTTTTTCTTTACCCATATCTATACCTGCTCACATTGGGTAAATCCAGACCTACGGGCTAGTTACGTTAGAACGCGTAGCGTATTTACGCTAGCATAATTTCTATGCACTCCCCTCGCTCGTACATACTTTGGCCATTTTATGCTGCCCAAACCCTACCTTAACTTTTCATAGTGACGTACGTAATGGATTTATGTACGTGACGACCTAATCCAGCCCATAATGTCCAATTTAAATGCCTCCCTCGGCCTACAAAGCGCAATTACCAGTGTCGTATTGATGCCCCCGCCCCTTCCTTCATAGTTACACTGAGGGTACGTACATTCAGCATTACACGGCGTAACATCTGCTGTGCGCATGTGCAGTAAATACAAATAGCCGATTTGACGTCACGCTAGCGTACTTAGCTCAGGATCTGGCCCATTGTTCTATCTGGAGAGCAGATACAGTACTCTTTGATTGTACTTTATTACAAATCTCACAAACGTGTCACTAATACATCAATTTATTGATTTTACAGATCTTACCAGCCAATGTGCACAATCTATGGAGCCGGAGAGGACAGAGCTGTATGAGTCGGTGTTGCTTCCCATCTTTCTGGTGATGGTACTATACAGTTTAATTGTTACGATTGTTCTCCTATTTAAGGTAAATTTTTAACTTCCCCCAAAAAATGCATGATTAGAAATAATTTGGCAGATATTGGCAGATTGCAATTTTTTTTGTAAGTACTCTGTGCATGCATTTTGCGCATGCATGCAGGTGTTGGTTAAATATTGGTTTGCACTATGTACAATCGAGTAATCCACGATGGAAGCCTATCCGACACAAGTGCAGTACAACCCGCCATGCGTACAGTGTGTACACATTGTGGAAAAGGGGGGAGGTATTTAAATCGTATAGCACGGGCATGGAAAAGCATTTACGTATGAACCTATTTTATGCACCAGTCTCATTTTGCTTTTGATGAGTGTGTAAAAGTTAAGGTAGGATCCAGGGTATGGAAGTGCCATTCGTGAGAGAGTAGTACCATCCCCTTGCACGTAACTATGAATTTAGTATTGCACTTCATAACTTCGCTCCTTCTGCAAATGAGTTACATTCGCACAGTGTACTTAAATGGATCCAGTTCATAAAGCTTAAGTAAATATTGCTGTCTTTAAATAATTTGACATCTCATTTACACTAATGCTGGGTACACACTACACTTTTTTCCAACAAAAATCAGTCCAATCAAATGATTACACAACCGATTCACATGATATCGTTGAAGTGTTTAGGCATGCATGATCAAACGATATCGTGTGAATCAGTCCTGTAATCATTTAAACAGATTTTATAGACAGCTTAATTTGCCAGATGAACAATGCATCGGCAGAAAAATCGTGGGAGCCAGCCGTTAGAAATATCGTTAAAGAGATTGGATCGTTAGAAACAAAGTGTAGTGTGTACCCAGCTTAACACTTTCTAAAAAGCACCAAATGTTTTTGATTAGGAGCTACTGTATGGACCAATTCTATATACTGAAAATAAGAGACATTCAGATAAAAAGTTATACCTGGGTAAAACAATGTGGATTTTCAGGTGGAGTCAAATTTATTTTCTTCTTTGCATGTAGGGTGCTGTGCTTCTGCTTATTACACACAGATCCTGAGAAGGTTTACTTTTAAGCTGTTACTTAGACTTGGGCTAGGAAAGATCACCTTATGATTCTATACTGTTTGTAACAGATGAATTTTTACTCTGCATTTCAATGTAGTTTTTGCCCATATCCTCTTAATTGCAAATTCTGTAAAAGGACCAATGTGTCTTTCATGCCATAATGATAAAAGGAATAGGCACAACATGAAATGATAATTGCCACATACTTCCCACCATTTTTGTATTAAATGTGAAGATAGTTCAATATTGCCTTGAACATACACATTTTTTATGTAATTATTATGGAAGGAGAGTCTCACTATTAAATTCCATAACAGATATGTAAAAAATAAACATCTTATTTACTCTTCAGAAATCATATACATGTAGCAGAACAACTCACTATGAATAGCATAGCTATTCCAAGTTATTATTTGAATTCCATTGTGAAGAGTCTCATTTTGACAGCAGGTACCATGTTCCAATGATGCAGTATTAGGTTCTGTACTAGAATGATGAATATAATTCCACATGTAATACTAGTATATTAGGGATCTGGAGATCACTTGGCTGTGATCTGCGGTGCCCCTTTGATTTGCCAGCACACGGACCACAAGCTCCACCCTCGCTACTCCCCTGTACCTGGAATGTTCTGTCTCACCCCCCCATCAGAGTGTTGTGCTTATATTTTGTGTATACACAGAACACTAAAGTAGTCATATGCACAGACTTTGAGGCCCATAATGTTTAACCACAATGTTTATCTTTTGTTAAAAGGGTGCTTTTGTTGAACTGCTTGAACTAATATATGGCTTTAATTTGGCAAATAAATGTTTGCTGTCATTTTGTTCCTTTTTGCTGATGGGGTGTGCTCTTATCATAGCCCATTAGCATGGTTTAGTATTTTTATCTATATAGTTTTTTGTCTTTATCTTAATGTAACTTTTATTGAAAAAATTTTTTGAATATCCTGTTTCAAGGTATTTATTTCTTTTAAAAGGTCTGTATTTTTATAATAATATATTAATGTTTTACAGCAAAGAAAAAAGAGATGGGAGACGGGATGCTATGAGCAGATACTGCCGTCTGACTACAAGAGTTATCCTCCTTATTACATTCGAATCTGAACTTCCACCCTAATTAGAATAGAACTTCTGCCATTTGTACAGGGGATTGTGAAATTAATCCAGAGTTTAAAACAATAGATGTTAATGGCTGTATATGTATCTATAAGCATGAACACATTGGGCCCTATCCTAATTTAATAACAGGTGATTTCTGTACGTCACATACAGAAATCACCTGTCAGTATGACTTAACATGCACAGTGCATGGAATTCTGTGTCAGACCGCATCCATCCGATGTAGAATTCCATGTGAAATTCTGTCTCTGCACGGGAGGGGGGCCCACTCACCATGTGTATGAGATATGTATGGGGAGTGTGCATTGGAATTTAAATTGTGCAGCAAGGGATTGGCTAAGTCCTTATGCATGATTCAGTAATCTGCAGCAGAGAGATGCTTGTGAAACACTTAAAGTAGCTCACAGGGCATGGATACCCATTCCTCACTTAGGAGCTCAGGGGGCATGCCCTATTCTCCTGCATATAGAATTTTCATGTTAGCCTACACATAAGGCCTTAAATCTGGATCCGGTCCATTTTCCCCAAAATTATCCACAAATTTATGTGATTGTGTAAACAAAGAGTGGTCACAAAATATAACATCAAAGCAACATTGGCTTTCCCATTTATTCTTGTCCATTGCATTTTTGCACTACTATTTTTGCAATTTATAGCTAATCTCTGCATTTATTTTTTTTCCTGATTGATTGCTGTTATGTGATTTATCAATGATTTTTCTCTTCTTTCTATGTAGGCAATTTTATACCTTGCAGTTTTTAATAGAACATATATACTTCCCATTCTTCCAATCTTAAATCTGAAAGCACTTAGTTGTAGGATTTAGGCTCAAAAGAATAATAATATCTTAAAACAATCATTATTATAATTAGTCTAGTAAAAACAAAATATATTACAACAATATGAAATTCTGATTAATATAGTTTATCCATTCCTTCAGATTTCAGAATTCATACAAACATATGTAAAAGAAAACTGTTTAGTTTTACTGTAAAGTAAATGTTTTAGCAATATTTAATATGGTTAATATTCTTTAAAGAATGTTGTTGCTTTTTCACCATTTTTTGTGTATTTTGTAATAACATCTATGGGGCTGATCCAGAGTTTGACAGTAAGGTGCAAGTGTAGACTTGAGCAAAACCATGTTGTTCTGCAAGGGAGGGCAAATATAAAATGTGAAAACAGAAATTAAGTTGAAACTCAGTTAAACTCTAATTTACAGATCAAACAAAATTATGCAGTATATGACTTCTATGTGCAAAAGCAAAGTATTTTTCCTGAATAAGAAACATGTTTTATTTCATTTGCATCCCTCACATTGTAATATGGTTTTACTTATGTCCACACTTGTACCTGTTTTGTCCTTACTGTCAAACTCTGGATCAGCCTCCATGTCTGAGCTGAAGTATTCTGAATGACAATGCAGCTAAGAAATGTAATAGTGACAGCGATATTGAAATCAAAACTGCCCCTGGCACTCCCCTCCTTCTTATGGAATTCTGTACTCTTAAGTGTCCAGAACCCTACCTTAACCGCACGAATATGTGTCCACACAGACGCAGATCTGTTCGGAAATGCTTCCCACCTTTGGCACTTATTTAACATGCCTAACCTTGGCGGGGTTTAGACATGAGGAGTTCCGTATGGAACATATGACATCTAACATCTGGCAAGTCCCCTTATAAGCCTATTTGTGAAGTAGGGCCATTGGGCTGGTTCCAGACTTAAGTAAGTGCATGAAATGAGTTACTCCTGGGCTAAACTATGTTGATTGCAGGGGGAGTCAAGTTAATTGTATTCTTTGCAATCAGGGATATATATCTTTGAATTGCTTACTGCACACAGATACTGACCAGCTTTAATTTTACTCAGTTATTTTGACTTGGGATAGGAAACATCACCTCTCAACTCTAATACTGTTTGCAACAGATGAAATATGACTTCCCTGCAATCAACATGGTTTAGACCAGGAGTAACTAATTTCAAGCACTTACTTAAGTCTGGATCCAGCCCATTGACCTTAAGTTTCTGTACTAAAAGCCATATTCAAAAGCAAGGAGAGAGCCTTGAACTTGTCCTGTAAAGATGTTGTTTAGTTAAGTTTAATTGTTGCTGTGTAATAGATTGACCTGCTCCATGTGTTCTACTTCTAAATACCTATGGTATTGTATAATAGCTGAAGAAGAGCTGTTATTTTGTGTTAGTGTATACAACATAAAATATTTCGTTTGCCTGTTGCATTGTGTCAATGTTGTATTCAAACCTGTCAACATTTCTGATTAAAAATATAGAGAATTTAAAGAGTTTAAGCCATGCACTGGACCACATGCCCAAAACATCATATTTCAGGCTGCTCTTCTGGTGGACCTTGGTCCTTATGACTTTAAATCTGAATTGTTGAAAGATATGAGCATTTCTTGCATAAAAGAAACATGCACATTCTGGATTAATAGCATTCACATTGTATCACATGTGTGATACCTTTTTTTCTGTATGAAACATAGAAAACTGTTTAGTGCATCTGTGATAAAACATATGTATTGCATGCTATTGTATGTTTTCTGTGAAAATGCATTGACAATACAATTTTCTTTATTTGCTCTAAATAAAATATGGTGGATGGATTTATTGCTTGTGTATAAAATATATGTTCATAAATATTTTGTAAAAATAAGTTTAAAAAAATAACCTTGGTGCTTTATAAATGCTTAGATGTAGATGAATATGGCTCTTATAAAGCCATAGTATTACAATGTGTTCCCAAGAATTAACACAGGATTTGGAACTATGCAGCAAACATAATGGTATGGTTAAGAAGAGTAAGGGACTGGATCCACCTGCAATAAGTTATTAGAAATTCGATGGATTATGCTAGACATATATTATTATATTACATAGGCAACATGTGCCAGATTTCCTTGAAGAAAGATTGGAAAAAGGAAGGGTTAGTATTTTCCAATGCACTGCAATGACAATGTGGCTATATATATATATATATATATATATATATATATATACAGAATCGTGATGGAAGGCACTCCTAGCGACAAAGTATTTCCTCCGGTGCTCAGCCAGCCAATTTCAGCAAATATACGTCCAGATGTAGGGCGGCACTCAGGGGATATGCAAAGCGATAATACAGTACACCAACCAAGGTAGTTTGTTTTCACCAACGTTTCAGTTTATAGGTAAACTTTCATCAGGGTTAAAATAACAGAGTACAAAATTAATTTAAATAGTGAAAAAGAGTTACCACTCACCCAATCGTCTGCTTCCCGGCTAATCCTGGCACAGAGTGACGGCGCGTCCAACCCGCCGGAAGGACGCCCGGCGCGCACCGGAAGTGATGCGCCCGTGCTGGTAGCAACGGCCTCCGTTGCCTGGGAAGCAGGAGAAAATCGTGACACAGTTAAATCAAATACAAAATCACCATAACACAATGTGAGACATGTATCATACATCAATCCAGGAAAAGTTACTGTAAAAAAGCTTTTTCTATACAAAAAGATCTAAGCAGCACAATAGAATATAAGTGACAGGAGGAAGCGAGAAGCCACCCACTTGTTTACCAGGAAAGTTAACCCCATACAGGGGACCATAAGGAAACAAGAGGTACCTAACATGTAGGCTCAATATAGATAGACATAGGAGGAGATCCATAGGCAATGATGTGTCCCCATTCACCAGATACAGATAAACGTTTCCAATAAAGAACAGGCCACCCAGCAGAATAACTATAATTAAAGAAAGCAGGCAAAATTTTGTGTCTCATTGAGTCCATGAGGAGCAGTGGTTTTCAATTCGTGTATCCAGCGGGCTTCCAAGCATAATAGTCTCTGATCTCGGTTGCCACCACGAAGAAGGGGAGGGACCATATCAATGATTTTATATCGTAGAGTCGCCAAATTATGTGTTTAGTGTTGGGCCACTGGTTGGTCAGAAGATTTTCCACCTAAAGCCATACGGATAGCGGACCGATGGAGGGCCATTCTTTCTTTAAATTGTCTCTTAG
>WWET01002701.1:200404-219047 GCA_011038615.1 Limnodynastes dumerilii | reverse complement strand
TGTCTTCTGTGGACCTGATCATACAGGCTGTTTGAGGTGCGCTGCGCTCCACTGGCACTACGGTAGTGCCAGTGGAGCACAGCACACCTCAAACAGCCTGTATGTAGGGGGGGCAAGCTGACCTTTTGCACCTGGGCCCGTGAACCTTTAGCTACGCCCCTGGTCGTGGATCATTTCAACAACATGGCTCATTTTGCTAAATAATTAGCCAAACTTTTCATCACCCAAATTGTTAGACTACACAACCCATGGACATGGTTTGTGACAGAGGATCCCAATATGTGGCAATATTCTGGAGGTTATTTAGCAAGATGCTTACTAATCAAGTTAAGCTTTTTTCATCAAGTTACCACCACAGTCTAATGGGCAAACATTTTCCACTTGAGTGTAATTAGCCTACAATAGTGCTTGCTAGAATACAACCAAGACACTCCCTTTCTTTATTGTTCTAGGGTACCACCCTGGCTGTTTCATGTCAGAACCTCTTACCAAAGCTGCAGAGGTTTGGGACACAGCAAAACAAAATGGAGGAGTCTAGAAAAAGTTTAAATCCTGTATGTAATGTGCGTTCTTCTCCACCAAGAGGAAAGTGGAGCAGCATAGAAGTACAGTTGTGCACAGTTACATTTTCCCAAAATCAGGGAAAATTTGGCCATAAATGGTGGGAAATTGCATATATGGTGGGCCCACCTGCTGGAGAATGTTAAATAGGGCTGCAGAAATCATTAAACTTTTGTTTACTTACCAATTAGCAGCTAACCAGCTTCCTGCAAAGATTATACAATTGAACTGACATCACCCATTCAATGTCCTATAGAAAGAGCGTATGACTCATCCTTTGAATTGAATGGGTGGTAGAGTGTACAAATTATCCTGTGAATTGAATAGGTGATGTCAGTGTCATTGTCTGAGCTCTGCAGGAAGCAAACAGCTGCTAAAAGGTAAATAAACAAAGTTTTATTCCTATATAAATATAAATCCATGAATGGAATGTGTTATTGAATAGAATATCAAAACAAGAATAAAGGCTGCACAGACAGTCTCCAACCATTTTAAACCTAAGTAGCTGAATCATTAACATGGAGAGAGCCATAAAGCATGTCACACAAATATCAACATAAACTGGGAGGGTGCTACAATATAGCCAAAATTAATAGAGATGAGGGATTGAGGTGCTAGAAGAAAGCCCCCAAATAGAAAAAAGTGCCATAATTAATAGTGCACACCTCCCTAAAACGTAATCTTTAATAGATCAGACTGTTACGGTACCCCGGGATTACCAGTACTGTGGACCGGGGTGACCGTGGGTAGGTAGTGGAAGTGATACAGTACTCCGGAATTACCTGTAGAGGAACCAGGGTGACTGCAAGAGAGAAAGGGCGAGTAAATCCCCAAAGAAGCACCACCTGATTTCGGACCGAGTGTTCACTAGAGCCCCTGGTGGTGGGGATAGACTGGAGCTGGTAGGAACCCGTCAAGGGCACCCCCTTGGGAATGTTACTCGGGAGATGAGCAGAGCGTCAGGAGGAGAGGATAGATATGACAAAGCTGGGAGAGAAAGAATAAAGGGGGAGAAAGGCGGGTCACAAGAACTTGACCGGCGACGAACTACAAGTACCAAAAAACAAGACACCACAGACTGGGAAATATACGGACTGGACTAGGACAAGACTGACCTCACAGATAGGGACTCACATACATCAGTCACGCAAGAAATGGAAAACTCCCCGGAGGGCACAAGAACACGCAAACCGGGATGTTAAGGAGGAATGGGATGGGAAATACACCAAGGAGGGAGAAAGGATGCAGGAGGTAACCAACAGGGATAACAGGGTAAGGATAAATGAGGAATAAACTGGGATACTCAGAATCAAGTCACAGAGCACAAGGCAGAGGCACTAAAGGCACTAAAGAGAATAAGGGCAGATCACAGGCTGACCAACAGACGCTCTAATCGGCGCCAGATAGCAGCCAGGAAGGAACTGAAATACCCTCTGTAACCCAGTTATTGGCCAGACCCCGGAAGGCAGGCGTTCCCCAAGAGCAGGAAAGGCATAAGAGGACAGCCGGAGAAGACGCGCGCGGGTATCCAGGGACGCGGTAACTAGGTAAACTGTTGGCTGGGGATTCCCCATAGATGCGCCGCGGGACTATAAGGTAAGCGCCAGCAGGGAGAGATCTGGAGACACAGCCTGCCGTTACACGGCAGCTATAACACAGACTAAAAAATTAATGTGAGAGAATACCATATAGAGAAAATAGTAATGGCAGTAATTTGCAGAAATAAAGTCATAAATAACAAAAAAAATCTTATGGTACAAGAAGCAAGCCCACGGGTATGACAGAGTTGCAAGCCGCGAGCCGTCATTGAGCCATATGGTAACATTGAAACTGCTGTGATAATAGGAAAGGCTGGTATTGCCGTATAAATCTGTCCCTAAGCTCAAAACAAAAAAACTAAATAATAAAGCTGCCTCACAGCGGAGCTTCGCTCCCTTGGGAGCCCTCATTTTCCCTGTAGGAGACTAATGAATGGCAACGATCTTACCAGCATCTTGTACCATAAGATATTTTTTTGTCATTTATGACTTTATTTCTGCAAATTACTGCCATTACTATTTTCTCTATATGGTGATCAATTTGTTGATTATACTGACGCATTATATGCTTTCTGAATATTCGCATGGCTTTTTATGAATTTATATTTCACATTAATTTTTTAGTCAGATCTATTAAAGGTTAAGTATTAGGGAGGTGTGCACTATTAATTATGGCGCCTTTTTCTATTTGGGGGCTTTCTTCTAGCACCTCAATCCCTCATCTCTATTGAATAGAATATGTTCGTAAAGGTCTTGTGGAATATCCTTCTTTTTACTAAAGAGTGATGCTGCTGAGGACTATGGATGGAAACATTCTTCTTTCAAAGATTTGTCTGTGTAAGTGCTGTTATCTAAAAAACAATCAGAGTGAATGGCATGCGTAATGGAGGAGATATCTGGCAGACCAATTCCACCTTTATCTCTAGGCAGAAATAAACAAAGTTTTAATGATTTAATAATGGGCTGAAATATAGCTTTCCCAACATGTTGCAAAATGAGCATCATGGCTGGGAAAGCTTTATTTGAACCCAGCTGTAAATGTATTTTCAAAGTGGAGATAGAATCCCACTATCCCCACTATCTAGGACTCTAGGAGCCAGATTTACTAAACTGCGGGTTTGGAAATGTGGAGATGTTTCCTATACACAAGTCCCGTCACCGATACAAAGAGGACGTAAGAAGCCCGTTAAGACGGTAACTCCTGGACTCCACGGCGTGTTCTTCTGCCTTCGGACCATCGCAGTATCCCGACCGCTTGCTGCCTTCACCACCTTGGACGGATCCCGGGCTTCTTACGTCCTCTTTGCATCGGTGACGGGACTTGTGTATTCTCATCTGCATCTGCACGCCGGGTTCAAATTGCTCCTGCTGGGGGTGTCCTTAATCCCTAGAAGGTTTCCTTAGGATCCTTCAGGGTTTATTGTTTTACATTATTGTGTTTTATGTACTTCTCTGGCTAAATGTTTGGATGCCAGCATTTTATGTATAATAAATATTAGACTTAACTGTTTTCTCTTTTTGATTTTTACTTATGTGCAATATGGAGGAATGAATGAATGATAAATATCTACTATCAACATATCAAGCTATTTCTTAAAGATACAGTACTCTATTTTAAAACTTCTTAAAGAGACATTGTTGTTTTTTTAGTAGATTTTACACCTGACCTCTTTTTATATTTATATTTATTTAATTATTTTTTATTTATAACTCTATAGTCACACAGCGCCTAATTGAGGGATTACACCATATTTCAATTATATATATTTGTTAGAGGGTGTAGGATCCTCTTTTTATCCATCGGTCTGGCTGCAGTGATACAGCGCGACTGATCCTGATATATTTATATTCATCTCTATCGACAACACTAAAATAATCTGCTCGATAATAAAAGCTTGATGCTTAGGTGTTACTCTTTGACTTTGAACTGTCCTTTGTTCCCAACATACAATCAGTCTCTAAATCCTGTTACATACATCTAAAATACATTTCCAGAATATGCAAATATCTCACACAAGACACTGCAAAAACACTACAAAATTGTAATGCTCTCCTTATTGGACTCATATCCTCGCTCATCTCAAAATACATCCCAGCTTGCTCTCTCAAATCTTCACAACACACAGCTCTCCTCGACACTAAAAAAAAGGTCAGTTTCTGGTTACAAGACTTCTCCTGGGCTGCACCCACTCTCTGGAATAACCTTCCTCACCCACTAAGACTATCATCTACACTCCGAACTTTCAAGCGCTCCCTTTAAAATTCACCTCTTCAGAAAAGAATACTAAATTACTCAACCTACTTCACTTTTGTCTACACTATTTACAACTTCTATATTATATGGCTCTCCTTTTAGGATTAACACAAACTTGTTAATATTCACTCTATAATAAAATTTCCCTCAGTTTGGCTACTAACACTGCTGTGTTACTGGATCATACAGAGCACTGAGCACTTTTACCATGCAAGCTGGCTGGTCCATGATTTAGAGCACTTGCCCTTATGTATCAATCCCTACCATCCCATTGAGTGTAAGCTTGTGGCAGGTCCCTTTTACTCACCCAGTCTGTCTGTTACCACTAATCTTGTTATAATATTTGTTAAATTATTAAAGTGCTACATAATCTGATGGTGTATAAAAACTGTTAATAAGTAAATACTATATAAATGCCTTCTAGCTCAAGTATGTTTATCCTTCCTGTAAGTTTCTTACCACCGTATTGGAATCTGTATGGGATTAAAGGAAAGTATGAGTACGAGGACAATTGTGATTGTGTGAGTGCGCCCCTCACAGGTTTGTTCACTTCTTTTTGAACTTTTTCAGTCTTGCCCTTCCCAGAGTTTCCTTCCATCTAGCACTGTGGTTTCTCTTATGTACTAAACTTTTACAATAAAAAAGTCCCATACCAAGACAGTGGTATACAGATGGTTGCAATAGTTGTGTGATAACAAAACCTTGATGAACAGCAAAAACACAACACTGTAGCCAAAGACTTTGATTAAGGGTATCCCCAATATGTGTTTGTCAGACAGTAATATATACTAGTGAGTTTAAGCCAAAAGCATGCACTGATTTTCTGACAGTATGAGATTAACCCTTTTCAACTTTGAAATACTGATATAATGGTATTTGTATTTAAGTTGATAATCAATGAAAATTATATGTATTAAATATTATAGCTGAATTCTACAGGACTCAGACTGATTTAATGCTGATGGTATTTTGTAAGTTAAGTTAATTGACAGGTGTGATATTAATTAAATGACATGCCATCTACATGCAGGATGTGGCGGTAAAGTAAAAAAGATAGCCAAAGAAATAATGAGCAGTTGGTAATAGAACAGACCTTCCAATATACTACAATACCAATTAGCCATAAGTCTTATCTTATGACCGTTCCTTGACCCATACGGTGTAAAAATTGGTATTTCTAATAAATATATTTATAAAACTCAGCTACTACCAAGAGGTGGGTGATGTTATTCACAATCACTGATCTAGGTACAATAAGCATATACAGTTAAATTATTTTACTATTATATTATTTTGTTTTTGTTTTGTTTATCACTTATTATTACCGGCCACAGCTGGCCCTGGCACACTTGAGCCTGCTAGTTTGTGTAATACTACAAGCATCAGCATGCCCTATTGTGGTATGCTATATTAATTATTTGATCTATTTATGTTGGCAGGGTTGGGGGGATACTTTTTTTTCTTTACTAATTATACACATTTAAAAATAAATAAATACTGTGTCACTGTAAACCACAGTCGGTGCTTGATTGCAGGTAATAAATTACTCTCCTTTTTTCACCGTGGTATTCAGATTCATATACAAAAAATACAGCGCAGAAATTAATCAGAGATTAAGTGTTTGTATTGATGATAAGAAAGGGTACCAGCAATTCAAAAATTTAGTAGGTTTATTAAATCACAGTAAACATTTAAACACATTTAAAATTACAATAAGCGACTTACTCACTGGTTACAATACACATTAATGCAACAGTTCCAATTGCTGGGTGATATATGCATACGTGAGTGTATATTTTCACTTTAGTAACTCTGTTTTACTAGGACTGATCCTTTTAAAGTTCCTTTTGTCCACGTTGGATTCCAATATTACCTATTTCTCACAACAGGCTATGGTAATAAATAGGTCTCCCACTTCCAGGTTTATGTATACATAAGTTAAAAGCACATAGTCTACAGGCAACATAATAATGGAAAGATCTTACAGATATTCCTGGCGCTGGTGTCCTCAATGAAAAAAAAGGATGGTCTCCCATTCACAGGCTGAACCAATCCACCGGTGGTTTGTGTTTTCAGGATTCACATATTGATGTAACTTAAGTTTCCCTCCAATTGTTTAGGTAGTGGGTATCCCTCCAAGGTCCACATAACACAGTCTCTCTCACGGGTGAACCCCAAGAAGAAAGTGCTGTTTATCAACAGGTAGTAGGAGCTCCCTTGGTGCTATCTTACATTTCAAATTATTACAGTCGCATAAGAAGCGTTTCATCCACAGCAGTGTACTTTTTCTTTTTTTTTTATTCTTTTTTATTTCAAATTCACCAATAAAAGTTACAAACATTTAGCAGCACAATGTATCACAGTATTCGATATGTAACACATTATACAAAACAGCAACAATGTATAAGGAACCTTAGATTAAACAAATAGTTAACTTATGCCAGCAAAATATAGCCGTTGCAACATTTTAAGTATCTAAATCCCTGTAAAACAAGAAAATATAACCCTGAACAACATATGTTAATATCTCCCCAAAAAAAAACCCCTAAAGTATCAGAAGGGACAGTGTACTTTTTCAAAGCTATTCTAAAGCCTTTTTCCTTCACCTCTATATGAGGGTGGTTCACAGGTGTTCCAATAGTTTAATAGAATTCTTAAAATGTCTTTTTCCTTTCTAATAATGATTACCAGTCATTTGAGTAGTGCTTGTTCTAACAGCATATATGACCACCAACTAAAATCAGGATGCCTGTGTCCTACATTTACAATTCAGTATATATAAATATAATCATTATTCGTTTATATTTAATAAAAAAAGATTCTCAATTTACCTTTAACATATAAAAGTTATTATATAAACTCTCAAAATGGAGTCACATAATGATCTGAACTAATTCTTAATATCATCTAGTTTTTCCAACATTATGTTATTTTATTATATATTAGGTGTATAAATAAAGAAGCATCTTTTTACAAAGAAAGAAAATTAAAAATTATTTTAGATTATAAATAAATAAAAACTATACTTAAATATAATGCTTAAAGATTTTTATTCTAAAGAATAACAAAAAAAAAAAAAAAAAGGAATTAGGTTCCTCTTTTAGGGGTAGCAGCACAAACCCCAAATATAAGCTAACTCTGCACTTAATATAAGCACCTATAGAAGATTTTTTTGTTTTCTAGTGCTATTTAGAGTTGCATGTTTCTGCTATAACCCGCAACTCTGGATAGGATTGATCCGCTCAATGCTGGATTAATCGCATTGGGCCTGATCCAGACCTATGCCCGCCGCCATAGTTACACCGGGTGTATGCGTAAGATTGGCTGTTTAGCCAATCTGTGCATGCACCGGGCAGATGTTGCCTGGCATAGTTAGGGATTTTCTTTAGACTGGCTATGGCGTCCCTAATTGTAGCGTAGTTATGGAGGAAGGGGCGTTCCTAGGTTATGGACGCCGTAACTACGCTTCAGTTAGGGAAGGTAGGGGGGGAGGCAGGGAAATGAGGCAGGGAGGGCAGGGTTAGTTAGTTATGCTCCGGCCCAGGCGTAATTACACTCTGTTACACCGGCTGAAGTTTGGGTAGCCTTCAGCCGGCATAACAGAGTGTAACTATGCCAGGCAGGGGGAGTTTTGGGGGTAGTGCATGGGTGGCACAGCGCTAGATCATTGGTCTGGATCAGGCCCATTGTATCCATTGCCCCAATCATTGCAGGAAAGCAAATCAGGATTACCGTATTCCTAACCAACACCTACGAGCTGATTCAGAGTTGTGCATCTGTCTTTTTTTTAGACTGAAGCGCAGCAGAATTTAGCTGTGCGCATGCTCAGAACAGGCTGAAATCGGGAGCATGCCTAGAAAGTACGGTGCATTATTCCCCGTATGCATGACTGTGTATCCGGGTGCTGTATGTTCTATGATATAAAAAATGAGAAAAGGGGTGTTTAACTCATTTAAATAGGTGCAGCAGCTGACTGAGGTACCAGCTCTTCTGTGAAAATCTTGCACCATTATCAATCATGGTGTAAGTCATAGGAGCAGTTCATTTGCAATGGGGAAATAGCCCTATATGTAATAAAAACACTGATCTACACATGGTAAAAATATAACACTGAAAAGGTATGATTAATGAACGGTTTACAAGATATTTCTGTGGTTAAAACAATATGCCAGGATAGCAGCAGTATACCGCCTCTGTGCTCAGGCATTATTATAAATAATGTATGAAGGCTTTAAAGAGGTGCTTTAGGACTGAAAATGGTTAAACATAAAAAAAAAACCATATAAAACATAGCAAAGGGGCAGAGGCTGCAGCAGTATATCCTACAGCCTCTGTGCATATGGCTCCACCCACGCTTCCCCTTTTCACTTCTACATTTGTGTCTTTCCGCAAAAACACGCAACTCTGAATAGGACTTAGGGATATTAGGCACACGTATCCCCTCTTGCACAGCCACAAGCCTCTGCCACTTATCCATTTAAATTGGTTTTTAAAATGCTTGCATTTGCAGCATTTAAAAGCCATTTAAATGTTTTTTCAAAAGGTATGTTAATGTCAGAGATTAGTAGTGTTATTTCACTGCTATGGTGGCATAAATAAGAAAAATATTTTAATACGTATTTAATTAACAAATTTTTATAAAAATAAATGTAAGCACATAGGTAATTTTACATTGAAAATGACCTCTTATTACTTACACCATTCCCTGAGGCACTTTGACTATGTACACATACCATACACATATCATGGAACGTTAAGTTCCACTGTCGCAGAGCAGACGGATGTGGACACAGACAGATAGACAGCCTTGTGTCTATCTCTCTGTGCTCGCTTCCATTGTGAGCATGCACAGTGCTTATTCGTGCTGCACTTTCATATGGCAACCATACATAAATTTTGCATGTTGGATTGTTAATCATATAATTGCAGTTACAGTTATGCAGTATTGAATTTAATGTTCGACAAAAATGCTCAACAAGTGGATTTTAAATTGCTTAAACCCAACATTTGTGATTTCATTAACAAGTAATGTATGCAGAAATATTCAAAAGAAGGAAAACTAATGATTGCTTTATTTTTTTTCTCAAGTACAGCAATCCAGTTTCTATGGCTACACTGGTATGTTACCCAAACGATATACACAAGGAGTAATGACTGGGGAAAGTAAGTATTGCATTAACTATTATTAGTATAGTTAAATACTAGAGCATTGTTGGCTCTTCTGAAAGGTTTTACCAATTTTGCAGTAGTCTAGCACACATTCTGGAAAAAGATGACATATATGATTTTACTTCTATTTGATTAAATTTAAAAAAATAAATATTAGAGATTGGGATTGGAAATGTTATGCAGTTTTTGGATCAAAGTGCATGAAACTGTGCAAAAGCATCCTGTATTGGATGCATTAGTGCGTTGTAACTACTAGATATATTTCACCTTTGTAGTACCACTTATCATTTTAGTTCCCACCAGATGTAATTAGGATGAGTCTGGTGTGGCACATGCCATGGGCACCATAGCTCACACAGGTTTAATGGGGTGCCATTAGCACATGGTGAACTTTTATACCAGTATATGTGTGAAGATATGAATCATAAAGATAAGTGCTCACAAATACTGACAGATTTATCTTCTTTGACATTGCTGGGTATTGAGATCAACTAAAAGGGATCTGAAAAATGTATGTTTATAATGGTCTGTTAATCTACCAAATTATCTCTGCTTATATGGACAGCTAAACTAAAACATCACATTAAAACTGGCCATACACTGAAAGATATTTTTTCTGAGCAGCAGATCAAAAGGTGATGAAACAGATTGAAATAATCTTGTGTCACCACATATTGATAGTTTTTGCTTCAAGAGTTTAAGGATTTTACAGTGCTAGGTATAGAGATCTGTTGAAAATATAAATGGCGAGTGTGCACTCTGACAACACACAGACAGGAGTCCTTGCATCTATCCTGGGTTATGTTGTTGTCAGACCAGTCCTCCTTTTTTTCCCAATTACACCACAAAAACACCTGCACAGCAAAGGTACCCTCTATTACCACCTTAATACAACCCAAGACTCCCATCAAATCCCTAATAAACAACTCATTCCCTTCCACTGCCAGATGCACCCCAAATGCAGAACATTGTGCCTAATTTCTGGGTGCAGTATGCACAAAATACCACTCTTTGGCATGAACTTCCAATGGAAAAATAAAGTTTCATCCTTTTCTTGTCAATCTTTAAGACATCCACCGTGCTATCACAAATGTGGAAACCATATAAGACCACAAAATTACTAACCAAGGAAATATTTTGCCTATATTTTGAAGATATTACGTTTCATAGCATGCTCTAACGTAAAGAGATATGAGGGGCAGAGAGAGGGAGATACCCAGCCCAGAGTCAAAATAAAGAAGGTAAACAACTCAGCAAAACCCCCAAGACACCAATGACCAATAAGCTGCCTTACTAGGAAGGAAAAATCAGAAGCAAATCACCTTGTGCCCCACTTCCCCCCAAAGTCGAGCAGATAAATCCTAGGTTTGCTTGAGCTCAAAAACCCCCACTCAGACTTAATGCCTAATTTATTTAATCCTGATGTATTTACTATAGGCGCCCAACCTTCAAGGCCCCAGTGCCTTGACCGTGGCAGGTACAGTATGCAACCCTCCAAAGCAGCAGAAGTGGATGAATGTATATAGGACATGAATGTGTCCCATACAAAACAGTGTATAATCCTAAATTTCTTAAACACATTCTAATTATGAAAATAAAGTGGTACTTGGTCAAGGGATCACCATTACCATGGACCAATCAATTAGTACCTCAGATATTACCTAGTCCATGCCACCATGCAAATATCTTTCTCCTTAGGTGAAAAGACTTGGTGCCCCTTCCCCTATCCATTTTAGATTTGTGCACCTTACAACTAAAGTCCCCATTAAACACCAAATTTTTTGTTACCATATACAAATTTACTTCCGTCACACTCCATATCTTATTTAACTTAAAGTCCCCCTTGCTAGATATTACCTAGCCCAAGCCACCAGGCAAATATCCTTCTCCTTATGAGGTGAAAAGACGTGGTGCCCCTTTCCCTATCTGTTTTGGATTTGTGCACCTTACAACCAGAATTTATAAAGTTTTAGATTACACCACATTTCTTGTTACCATATCCAAAATTACTGCCATCTGCCCCCACATCTTATTTAAGTTAAAGACCGAGAGTAAAAGAATGGCACATAAGCCACCAGTTGCATCAGGATGTCTCACCAAGACATAAACCAATGTACTTTGGCAGGTGGCTTTTCACATGCATACAGAATGTACCAAATAGCTGAAAGACATGCATATTGAATGGAAATATAAAACTTGCTGTTACCGGTGGAACTTTAGGTTCAGTAAATACTCGAAGTGTTACACAACACAAGACAATTCCTAATTACATAAAGCATTTAATATAGAATTAAGCAAAACATATGACTAATACTTAGCTTTAGCTGGAAGTTATTGCTTGATAATGATCAACAGGTTTTCAGGAGCCCCTATCTCGATTGTTGTCGAGTTGGAAGGATCAGCAGGCACTTCTGTAGTCGGTCCTGTTTGGCAAGGCTGGGGAGTTGACCTTATACTAAGTCTTACATACAAGCAAAAGAAGGTCTACCTGAGTACACTGGGGTTGGTAAATCTGGTAAAGATACAGCAGTTGTAGATAGGAAGAAGTCTTACCTACTTCCCCATAAAATAGAGAAAAGAGAATACCAAAAAAAGGTAACCACAGCTCCTATAACAGATATAAATTTATTTTTAAACATTCACCAATGTGAAAATATAATGTACCGAACAGCAGATATAATTTAAATATTTATTAATAGACACATAGGACCTGATTCACACTTAAGAACACGATAGGTTCCTAACTATACGCAACTAATAGCAAGGAAACTTCCTCGGCACGCCCCAGGTTTTTAGGTTCTTATGTGACTTACGAGTGCCAAAGGGCTCCCTTAACTGTAGGTTCGCATTTGAATGCATAGGGCGTCTACTTAGGAATGTAACTGCATAACCGCACCTTCAATTGATCATTTAAATGCCTCTCTCCACCCAAATCTTTGTATCTGCCGAGTTCATTATGCATGGAACGCCCCTTTTTGCGTATGTCACTACGAACCTAGAGATTTTAAGTTCGTAGTGTATAAGCACGGATATTGTGTACATAAGTCCAATGCAAATAGCGTATAAATGTTACTACGCATGTGCAGTGCATTCGTTCTTAACTATACGCACCTAAAATCATAAGAATTCTTAAATGTGAATCAGGTCTATAATGTCCAAATAAAACAATTAAAACTAAAATACCACATAAAAAACAAACAATATAGGAAATGTGTGTTCAGCTAAACCCCTGTGCCCTATATCACTACAAAGGGCAATGTGAGCATAGGTACTACTGGTACCAGCACTGATAGTTCAACGGACTTCTTAAAGTATGCTGGAAATAAATGTATATCTCTGCACAAATAGATTCAAAAGCTCCTCATTGGATAGCACTGCAGGTGGTTAAAGATGATTAATAGTCGCAATATGAAAGATAGTAGATGTTGATAACATGTAATTCCATAGGAGCGTATCGCTGTCTTATCTGAGACAGGCTGTACAATGTTCCACCGTGGTTAAATGTGCAGGTGCCCCTTCAATCAGACAAATAAGAGCAAAGTTAAGCAGAGTTCCGTGACAGTGCTCATCTCAGATTGAATCTCCCTGAGACGTAGAATATGCTATAAGTACTTACAAGTCCATCAAAGTGTGCCAATAAGCGGTCCAGGGACAGAGAAGTATCCTTCCTGAGAGAAAAGCAAATGTGAGCTCCCCAGAGGCCACCAGGGGTTTGCGCTCTGAGGACCAAAGACTGCTGCACAAGGGGGAGTAACGATCAGCACGTGGTGAATATCATTTCCTCTGACGCATTTCGTCCTATCACTGGACTTTCTCAAAGCATAATGTTGAGATTATGTGGTCCGGCCCCTTGTATTCGAAGAACACAGATGGACGTAAATTAATTTATCTTCCATAAATCTTTATATCTTTATAACATTGTTTTTATGAACGTACATCTGCGTATGTATACATGTGGGACCTTTATAAGAAACAATGTGTGGCTATAAAATAATTTCACAATAAAACTAAGTTCACTTCCGTTCGGTACAGGGCATTTAAAGCAACAAAAACAATATCATGGGTAAAACATGTAGCATATAGTATCCAGTTAGAATCAAAATAAACTTGATAACATTAATAAATTGATGTACAAAATGATACCACATACAAGCAAATACAAAGCAATAATAACCAATAACAATAAAAAACACTATTACATAATATAGGACAATGTAATTAGATACAAAAAAAAATTATCAATCACACTGATCTAGTGATGTTAGAAAAATAATAAATAACCTTACTTCTTCTATATAAGCCAGTATAGTTAGATAATGATATAGATTTAATTATAGTGATGTTATGTGTAATTGTTCTAAAAAAATTAATTAAAATTTACACAATAAACAAAAAATTTAACTAATAACAAATATCCAACTTTCGCTTTTATAATAAACCACCAAAGTAATATGTGTCAATAAGATATTTGTGTAAATCACTTATTACAATATAAAACATTAATTAAATAATGATAAAAAGAATAATAATTTGATAGTGATGATACCTATGAAATAAAGTGACAAACTTTATCCTAATTATAGAACTGTGTCCCTCACAATTTTCATTAAGAGTTTATTGAAAAATAAACTACATACATAACCTATAATAATTCCCATAAATAGGTATGAAAAGAGATGAAAAACTATTAACATTAGTACTGAGATATGGATAATGATAGATAATTAAAAAATAGTAATAATAAAATATAATAATAAAAAAAAATGAAGATAAGAAGATAAAAATGAATATAAGTAAATAAAAATAAGAATAAAAATAAATATAAAAATATAAATAATGAAAATGATAATATAAATGAATGGACTCCCAATTTTTTAAAAAAATAAATAAATATATAAATAAAAATAGAATAATAAAACCCATATACACTTCTTATAAAAAGAAAACTTTAAATAAATAGATATAAAGATATGCCATATAAAGATGTATAAATAACCAATAACTGTAAAGTACCTACAAAATCATGTTTAGGTTTGTTGTAACTAACAGTTATAATGAAAGTCTGATAACTAAAGAAACAATGATTCAAAAATAATAATAGAATAACCAATTTTTAGCCCCCTTCAGTAGCCTGTATCTATGAATTCCACTACATCGTTTAGACCATCAGGTACTAAAGTTTGTAGCTTGAATGTCCAGAATTCTTCCTTTTGGCATAATTTAGTATATCTGTTTCCCCCCTATCAGTTAACGCAACGTGTTCAATGCCACATACAGTAATTAAATTGGGGTTATTTTGATGACATTTGGAACAGTGTTTGTATAGAGTATGTGTATTTAGGCCCTTACGGATATTTCTCCGATTTCTCTGATGCAGGTCACATTGGCACTACGGTATGTAGATAACAAAAGTAGTTTCACATGTTATGTGTTCCCGAATAGAGGAGGAAAAATTACCTTCAAATGCATGAATTATCATTTTCAGTATTTTTATATTTATTTTTATTCTTATTTTAATTTATTTATATTCATTTTTATCTTCATTTTTTTTTATTATTATATTTTATTATTACTATTTTTTAATTATCTATCATTATCCATATCTCAGTACTAATGTTAATAGTTTTTCATCTTACTATATATACCTATTTATGGGAATTAGGGAATAGGTTATGTATGTAGTTTATTTTTCAATGAACTCTTAATGAAAATTGTTATTGACGCAGTTCTATAATTAGGATCAAGTTTATATCACTTTATTTAGTCCTATATAAGGTATCATCACTATGAAATTATTATTCTTTTATCATTATTTAATTAATGTTTTATATTGTAATAAGTGAGTTACACAAATATCTTATCGACACTTATATTACTTTGGTGGTTTATTATAGAAGCGAAAGATGGATATTTGTTATTAGTTTTAGTTTCATTTTTTTTACAACAATTACACATAACATCACTCTAATTAAATCTATATCATTATCTAACTATACTGGCTTATATAGAAGGAGTAAGGTTATTTATTATTGCTAAATAAATATTATTATTAATATATTTTTTCTAACATCACTAGATCAGTGTAATTGATTTTTTTTTTTGTATCTAATTACATTGGGGTAGATCCAGAACTACGTTTGCCGTACGTTTATTCGTGTAGCGTATTTTCGTGCGCGTAAATTCGTTACACTCCCCTCGGCACACCCCTTGAACGTACGTATTTTGTCAAGATCCGCTTTCCAAACCCTACCTTAACTTTTTCCAACGTAACCGCATTCATACACACTCGTACGTATGGGCTAGACGAATTTACGCAGCTAAGCACGCCCATACTGTACACTTTAAATACAACCCCCCGCCTACTTCACGTATTTCACACGTATTTTGAACGCACGTAAAATTGGAACGCCCACACATAAGTATTTACATGACACATACGTGAATGGCCCATACGTTCACAATCATGCTACGTTAATGTGTTTATTTTCTATGGTGCGCATGCGCAGTACGTACAAAACAGTGATTTGACGTCTCAGCCACGCGTAAATTCGCTCCAAAGCGTTGTTCTGGATCAGGCCCATTGTCCTATATTATATAATAGTGTTTTTTATTGTTATGGTTATTATTGATTCGTATTTGCTTGTATGTGGTATAATTTTGTACATCAATTTACCAATACTCATAGCAACATATATTTGATTAACTAGTTTTTTTGTGAAATTATTTTATAGACACACATTGTTTCTTATAAAGGTCCCACATGTATACATACGCAGATGTACGTTCATAAAAACAACATTATAAAGATATAAAGATTTATGGAAGATAAATTAATTAACGTCTCTCTGTGTTCTTCTAATATAAGGGGCCGGACCACATAATCTCAACATTACACTTTGAGAAAGTCCTGATAGGACGAAACGCATCAGCGGGAATTGATATTCACCATGTGCGTGGAAAACAGCTGATCGTTACTCCCCCTTGTGCAGCAGTCTTCGGTCCTCAGAGTGCGAACCCCTGGTGGGCTCTGGGGAGCTCACATTCGCTTTGCTCTCAGGAAGGATTCTTCTCCATCCCTAGACCGCTTATTGGCACACTTTGATGGACTTGTAAGTACTTATAGCATATTCTACGTCTCAGCGAGACTCAGTCTGAGACAAGCACACAGCTAAGCCGATCCATGGCTACATCTGCCTTAATTAAAGCGAGGTAGGTCAATACAATTTGCTGATTTGGGATTTGAGTGGGGGTTGGGATTTGAGAACCTCAGAAAATAAGCCACTCTAATTAATATATATAATATAATATATTATATTATATAATTATGTCAAAGAGGTACATATAGTATTATTTTTAGATTAGAGAGCCCTATCCTGTCACTAGCAAAATCAGTAACCTTCAGGAAGCAACACACTAACACAATATTATAAGTGTGGACTGGAATAGTCAACAAATTTGAGTCACAATGACAGTGAAAAACACCATATGTCTATTCACATTAGGATTATAAACTGTATTAAAGTTAAAAGCTGGGTTGTGTCAGAGACAGCACTTCATTTCTTTTTTTATAAGTTTTTTTAGTGAGCAAACAAAACATACATACGTTAAGAACAATGGGGTAGATCCAGACCTACGTGTTCCCTTTCCATTTCAACGCATAGCTTATTTACGCGATCGTAATTACTATGCACTCCCCTAGGCACTCCCCTCGGTCGTACGTAGTTTGGCCGTTTTACGCTTTCCAAACCCTACCTTAACTTTTCCATGCGTAACTCCTGTCGGCCATAACGGATGAACGTACTTACGCAGCTAGGCACGCCCATACTGTACGATTTAAATACCTCACCCTGCCTCCAAAGTGTAATTACGGCTGTCGTATGGCTGGCACGCCCCATAGTTAAGATGCTGTTACGATGAAGGCCCTTACGCTCTGAGTTATGTGATGTAACATCTGCCGTTCACATGTGCAGTAAATACTGACGGGTGCTTTTACACATACGGCAAGTGTAAAAACACGGTCAGCCGTAGTTCTGGATCTGCCCCAATGTTTCATAAAGTGAAGAAATAGTATACAGGGTTAGCAATGAATCAAGTTTGAGTGAGGGATAACTTATGTAAGGTGGGAAAGAGAGAGGAGACGAGAAAAGAAAGAAGAAGATAAAAAGGAGGGAGAGGCTGGGGTATAGGGGGGTCGTCACCTCGGTGGAAAGGAAGGGAGGGGAAAGATTAGCATAAGCTAGGGAAATTTGTGGTAGAGTTTGATGTAAGAGCCATGGTGACCAAATAAGTGTAAATTTCTATTATTTTTTTCATAGGTTAGTGGGTGATGCATTCCATGTGGCCTACGTGCCATATTGAACATTAGAGGGCAGGAAAGAGGGGGGGGGGGGGATCACCCTGTTCCCAGAAATTAGAAATAAGGCATCTTGGAGCTGCCAATATATGGTTTACTAATTTTTGTGAAGGCTAATCTAAATCCTCTGTAGGGTAGCATAACAAATATGCCCAGGGATCTTTTACAATTGTGGTAGATAGCATAGATGACAAAAGAGCCGCAACCTTGAAAATCTTGGGTCATGGGCACCAGATATGGCGGAAGGTAACCCATCTGTCCGGATCTCTGCCAGCCATCTGGATACATTTTAGTTCATTTGTCAGGATCGGGAATATGATGCCACCGCTAGTACACCTTATATGTATCCTCCTTAACTCGGGATAGAGCGGGTGGAAATTGCCTCTTTAATAGTTTCCCAGTATTCTTCCTCTGGAGGAGGTCCAGAGCTCTCTCCCATTCCCACTCATGCCTAGCGCCTGGTTCCAGTAGAGTCCTACAACATTTTATATAGTGAAGAAATAATACCTCTACTCATTGAACAATAGATTCTTTAAAAAGAGATAATTTTGTTTGCTGTAACACAGTTTTACAGGAGGCCAGAAAGCACCTAAGCTGCATGTCTTCCAAAACACTGGGAGAGAGATCTGGATATGCAGCTTTGAGATCTTCCAGAGAGAGAAATAATTTTTCTACTTAGCATATGCTTTGCAAAGCATACACCTCTGGAAATAGGCGATTTGGTAGAAGGCACGAGAGGAATCCCCTGGGAAATCTGGGTTATCCCAC
>WWET01002701.1:170719-189145 GCA_011038615.1 Limnodynastes dumerilii | reverse complement strand
ATTATTATTATTATAGTAAATCGCTTGTTTTTATGTTGACAGATCGGGGCGTGCTGCTATGTTGAGTGTTCGGCTCTGACGCAGAAAGGACTGAAGACTGTATTTGACGAGTCGATTATCGCTATACTGACGCCAAAGAAAAACCGCATGAAGAAGAGAATAGGTTCAAGATGTATAAACTGCTGTCTGATCACGTGAGGCTGGCACGTGGCTTCTGTGAGAACACATGGTACGAGTCTCATGGACGGGACACTAGTCCCATAGCTGCACAAAGATTTTATTCACCCGATTTGCAAACATAATATCAGCAGCAACACGAGGAGGATGCGATGGCTCACAAGTTTTCTGAAGGAAAGGTACAGTTTCTCAGGGCATAACGGATATGGGATCTCCAAGAGTGCGCCATGGGGATGGCAAAGTCTCATTGCGTCAGCACTCTCGTTATCGGCTTTTGTACGTCAGCCGCTTCCTGTTCCAGTAAATCCAGAAGGGAGCGAGTACAAGGCCTGCCACGTACCCCAGAGTGGCACCCAGCGAGCAGGAGATGGGCCATACCTGCAGGACGAAATACAACAAAAAGCTGGCATTAGTGGTCACTTATCAGCACAACGGTAGAAATATATAGTGATTATAGACCTATACAGCACTCTACATAAGACTTTTTACTCTGCCCCCACAAATGTAAGTAATGAGAAATACTGCAATCTCCACCTCCGTTACAGCATTTTATTGCAGATTGTAAGTGCATTATAGGGTTGATCCAGAGTAGAGAGTAATAGCACAAACAGCTGCAAACCATGTTACAAGGTGAGGAGTGCAAATTAATTTTGTGTTTTGCATGCAGGGAGAATACTTTGCTTTTGTTTATAGCACATAAAATGTTGAACAGGTTTTATTTTATCCTGCAATTTAGAGTTGAAATAGAAATGCTGCCTCACAACTCTAATGCAGTCTGCAGTTTAAATTCGCCCTCCCTGGCTGTTCTCATGTGTAGGTTTCCACCTATTTTCCTGTTACTCTCAACTCTAATCTTGGGTATCAGCCCCTAAGTTTTAGAGAAGAATATGAAGTTATTAAGGAAAATGTCGTAGTTTGTTCTTTATACCTTTATATAAATAGTGCCCTCACTTTAGACATAGAATGTGTCTGGTCTTAGAGCACAGGATACGGAAAGAAGTGATGCTCGATTCCAGATGAGTCTGTCCAGGACCTGACCTCGTCACTGGATGACCTCTTACATAGGTGATATGAATGGTAGAGGGCTTTACCCGAGTACACAAACCATGCACTGGAATCACTCTGTGCCCTCACGCTGACATGACTTGGAAACACAGCACCTGTCATATAGGAGTGATTACACTCGGCGGATGCGCTTTCCATTCACCTTAATGAATGTACCAGTTTGGAGCGTTTTCATGGCAAATGCCAGCAAGGATTCAGCCGGAGTTTATATATGTAATGGGAATTATTATTCATTGCTGTAGCATCAGGATAATGGAGACTTTTCATTGGACCAGTTGTAGTCCAAAGAATAGAAAAAAAATAAAATATATATATACGGTACGAAGGAGTGACACAAAACCCCAATTCTGTTTTGTGGCATCTCAGTGAGAACATAGAAATACTGCTATAAGCCAGTAAGAATTGGGTTTATTGATTTATTTCATTGTAATTATTCCATAAAACCTCAGATTATTCAGTTATTCTCTTTAACCCCCCCCCCCTCCCTATTAAATGTTCCCTCTCTTCCTATAAGTAAAAACCATAACACAAAACATTATATTTGTTGATATGAACAAACAGACTAAAAGCACAAATTAACTAAACATTTATAAAGCTATAATGTTCATCCAGTCTGTACTCAGTGCCATTTATAAATGAAGTGATCACACACATTGGGCCTGATCCAGACCTACGCCTGCAAGCGATCGTACGTCGTTCGGGAGCGTCGTGACGTGAAAAAAAACGCACTACGCATGTGCAGTATGACAACTTCCAGTCGACCGAAGGACATGAGCGTACAGCGAGCGAATGCGTAATTTTCTTTTTCGCTCAAGGGGCGTGCGTTTTTTACGACGATAGTCTGGGCGCTCGAGTTACTACACAGAGGCAGGGATAGCCATTTAAATTGTACAGTATGGGCGTGCTAAGCCCAGTACGACCAGCGTATCGGTACGAAAATTCGCACGTACGCTGGAAAATCTTAGGGTAGGGTTCAGCCGCCGTAAGCAGTTACAATCAATGGGAGTGTTATGGGCGTGAAAGTTTTTACGCCCGGGCGTACGTTCGCTACGCTCGCGGGCGATTGCGGTCGTAGCTCTGGATCAGGCCCAAAGACACAAACAGGGCAGTTTACTGACACAGATATATAGAGGCTGGGCAATAACAGGAGCAGATATATATAGGCTGGGCAAAAACAGGGGCAGATATATAGAGGCTGGGCAAAAACAGGGGCAGATATAAAGAGGCTGGGCAAAAACAGGGGCAGATATATAGAGGTTGGACAAAAACAAGGCAGAAATATGGAGGATGGAAAATAACAGGGGCAGAAATATGGAGGCTGGACAACAACAGGCAGAAATATGGATGCTGAACAAGTAATATAGGGCATAAATATGAAAGCTGGAAAATAAACAGGGGCAGATGTATGGAGGCAGGACATAGAAACAGGGGCAGATATATGGAGGCTGGACATAGAAACAGGGGACAGACATATGGAGTCTGGACACGTAATAAGGGGCATACATTATGCAGGCTGGGCATATTAACAGGGGCAGAAAATATGGAGGCTGGACATAGAAACAGGGGCAGATATATGGAGGCTGGACATATAATAAGGGGCAGAAAATATGGAGACTGGACATAAAAAGGGGCAGACGTGGAGACTGGATATATAAAAAGGGCCAGGCATATGGATGGCTGGACAAATAGGGGCAGACACTTCTGGGTGGTGCAAGACACAACCACTTCCCCAGACACACCCAGTGGGCAGTACAAGACATCCAACTTCCCCACCCATGAAAATGTTGTCCCTCTTTCCTATTCTTAAATGTTGGAAGGTATGTCACTGCAAGGTGAGTCCCCATTCCAGGGAGCTGCTCTAAAACCCCAGACACAAGAATCTGCAGTGAACAATAGAGGTCCGGCACTCCAAACATACATTAAATAACACACTATGGGCCTCATTCACTAAATGCGATTTTTTTGGTGCAATTTTGAATCGCGTGGCATCGCGACCCATCGCCGCGATTTTCCCACGGCTTTCTTTTTTTTTTGGTTCCAAATTCACTGAAACGCGATTTTTTTCAAACACAGGCGATGTGCCGCGATGCTTTTCGGGCGTAATCGCGGTGATTTTCATAAAAAAATCACCACGATTAGCCCTTTAAATAATCGCAGCAAATCGCATGTGTGAAAAAAATCCAAAGTGCTGCATGGCTGCAATGTGTAGCCATGCTGTAGTCATTGAATTACAAGGATCAGCAAAGGTGATCCTTGTAATTCTGTTTATACAGCATGGCTACACTTGTAGCCATGCAGCGCTCCGTTTACAGTGTGTGTCCCAAAAAAAAATCTTGGGAGCCTTCTAATGTTCGTTAAATGAAGAATTCTGTTCTTTTCTTCACGCTTCAAAAATCTTCTTGGCTGGAGATGCCGAAGAAACCTTCTTTTCTTGATCCCGGCGTCTTCAATATAACTTCCCGGCAGTAGGGGGCGCTGATTATCTTCATAAGGTGATGTCAGGAACAGTAGAGCTGTACTGTACAGCTGTACTAATGTATGTTTTGTGATTTAAAGGCAATTTCACCGCGATCCTGGTGAAATCGTCTTTAGTGAATTAAAAACTATGTTTGTAATTCAAAAAAGTCGGGACCACGAATTGCGGACCCGCGATTAAAAACAACGGAAAATCGTGTGATTTTTAGCTTAGTGAATACACTTTGGCGATTTTTAAGCTAAAAATCACACGATTTAAGGGCATTTAGCCCAAATCGAGTTTAGTGAATGAGGCCCTATGTGTCAGCAGATAAATAAAAAGGAGGTTTAGTTCACAATATAGCTATATTGGGTTAGGCACACCTGCCCAGCGTCAAGGCACCTCCTGTATGTGAGTCCCTATCTATTTGCTATATGTGTACACAGGAGGTCTCTGTTAAAACACTACCTGCATTTAAATAGCATGCAGCGGCCATGTTTGGGGAGTGGTCAGACTCCCAAATAAAACTAAACAGTAGCAGGAAAAATGGCTGCGCTTCTATCCAACAAATTAAATATGTGCAAGTGTATATATAAATATAGGAGTGCAGCCAAGGACCAAAGTGACCATTATGTAAATACAAGGAACAAAAGAGGTGCGGCGCTCCAAACATACATTAAATAACACTATGTGTCAGCACATAAATAAAAAGGAGGTTTAGTTCACAATATAGCTATATTGGGTTAGCACATAAGCTATATGTGCTATTTGCACTTATTTAATTTGTTGGATAGAAGCGCAGCCATTTTTCTTGCTACTGTTTAGTTTTATTTGGGAGTCTGACCACTCCCCAAACATGGCCGCTGCAAGCTGTTCAAATGCAGGTAGTGTCTTAACAGAGACCTCCTGTGTACACATATAGCAAACGGATAGGAACTCACCTACAGATCCATTTTCACGTGATGTTACGTGCGTGTTTTTATGCACGGTTTAACTGTACATGCATAGTAACTTTATTTATGCAAGTAATGTAGAATATACGCATGTAAGTGTTTTAGGCACAGACATGCGAATTGCACTGGTGGACATACATACGGATGGGTGGGGTTGAAATATGTGCTTGGAAATTTCCATGAAAATGGGTTAGGGGAGACATTAAAATGAACGCTTGAGAGCGCGGTTATAAAGACTTGTATGCACAGAAGACATATACGCACGTAAGTACACACGTAAAGAACAGAGTGGTCTGTGGTGTCATATGTCTACGATTGCACGGCCGTTAGAGGGGAGTGTCATGGGTGTTACCTTGCTACGTGCGTGCGTATAATTGTGTACTTTTAAAAACCGGATCTGTGAATACGGCCCCTTAAGTCAGTTAAGAACAACAAAAATGTGGGTGTGACTGACATACGTATAATTGAGAATCTGTTTCTTCTTATCTTCTTCTTTACTGTGAATACGGTCCTTCATTTTTAATAAAATTATTGGAAGTATAAAGTGCATCCCCATCACCTCTCCCCCAACCAACACATTAATTGTACTTGAGCTATGATGTAACTGACAAGCAGCATAAATGCTGATTGAAAATAAATCAGTAAGACCAGATAAGAGGGGGGAGTGAGAGTGAATGTAAAGGATAGAGAATAAAACTATATAGACAGAAGAAGATACAGGGTGATACAGGAACCCAGTACTCCAGCACACTTATTTTTCCTGATTTTAGAAAAAGAGACCTGACTTCCTGCCCTCTAACCCTTAAGTAACCTGTCAAATTCCTAGACTAGCCCTTCCCACAACTAACAGGGTTCTGTCAAAAACCTAAATATTATCCCTGTCCTTCTGATGAGGAGTAGAACATCTGCCTACTGTATATGTCCCTGCAGCCTTAAGAGGTCACTAGTTCTTTTTCTGACAGATCAAATTAGCAAAATAATCAAACCAGTAAATCCCCGCTTATCATATTTATTTATTTATTATGAACATGTTTTAACATAGCTCCAGCAGATTACGTAGTGCTTATATGAACTGTGGCAATTCAAAATGTTTTACAGTAGTTTAATATTTGTTTTTTGCGGAACATCTTCATAGCAATTACCTTTACATTAGTCATATGAGCTATAGTGCGCAAACATTTGTGCTTGCGAAAGGTATTATTTTTCCAGTGTTTGATATCAAAAATTAGAATCAGCCCCGTCTCAACAAAAAAATAAACCATTATTATACCTGACACAAAGGACCAAATTTTCCACAAAGTCTTCACCCCATGTACTCTAGCTCAAGAGCACCCTTGTACAGGTTGTTGAAAATAAGGCAAAATCTGGTCTTCATGGCAGCCCAAATGTAGTATTCAGCTGTGTTAGTAATTCAAATCAAACATAAATAGTTGTGAGAAAGAATGCATTTACCTAGATCACTAAACTTGCAATCATTAAGAATTAAATAGAAAAAAAAAAAGATTAGTTTTTACTTCTACTGATTCTCACTAGTACATATTTTTTTTCACTTCACCATTATTACACAGTTTTTCTTGCAATTTCTTTTCTGACATATACACAGAGATGTTTATAATTTGTCACAAACACTTTTGATTATGCCAATTACATTGGACTGGATCCTGACTTCCGCACACTTTCTGTCCATCCGACAGAGAGGGGAGTGAACACCCCCTGTCACTCCCCTCTCTTGTGTAGGCTTTATAGCAACTTATGCTTCCATAAGCATGTCTTAACTAAAGCATGCAAATCAACAGTCCGTACGACTGCTGATCTGCACAAGTGTAGGATACCCCTCCCACATTGTATAATTACCATGCTTCCCTCGCCCACCTTAGCAGGTGGAGGGGAAGAACAGCCCAAGTAAGTTTCATACGATGCTAGGTACTCTAGTGTTACTAACGTAATACTAGCATAACATCAGCAGGGAGTCCCTCCAGTCAATGCAGGCCACTTATGCACCTTGCCTGACGTTATCAACTCTGGATCTGGTCCATTGTGATTCCCCCTACATGATCCTCACTTACTTTGAACTAAAATAATATATTTGGGCATATTATTAAATAACAATAGTACAATAGTACAAATGGTAAATTTTTTGCTCATCCTTAATGACTATTCAAAATAATAATTTAACATACTTTTTAATCTGATCTTGCAGGCACAGCTGGAGTTATAATCTCTCTCAGCCGTATATTCACCAAGCTTTTGCTGCCAAATGAAAAAGAGAGCACTCTCATCTTCTTTTTAATTTCTATCATTTTGGAGTTTATGTGCTTTGTTTTGCACTTCTTGGTGAAAAGGTCTCAATTTGTTCAATACTACACAAAAAGAACCGTGTTGAATAACTCAATGTTACGAAATCTGTCAGAGCCAAGCTTCCATTATAAAGTACATCACAGTTCTTATGCAGAAGAAGTAAGTTTGAATTTATCATATTTTAATTTTATTTCTAGCCATAACTGTTGTCATAAATGTACTAATTAGAATCTATTTTACAAGATGAAATGTGTTAGATGAAATGCAGCATTATCAGTATGTACTTCTAAATATTAAAATTAAGTACTAATTAGTAATAACTGTTAAATTAAAAAAAAAGGCTTTAATGTGTTTATCAGTTTCTGTATGGCCTTAAATAGTGTCCAATTTGATAACTGTATTGTGTATCTTTATGCTGTACTTTGTTTATACCAACACACTAGGAGTACACTTTAGTGCTTTTCCACACACCATTCGTTCTGTTGTGTATCGGATTTTTGTGTGAGATTAGTAGATCTCTGTGAGTGTGGAACAGCAGCTGGTGTCCCCAGCGCAATACATTTCCCCCAATACATTTATTTTCTTTCCGGCATGTAAGCTTACCTTTGCGTGACACCGGCCATCTTGCCTCCCCCTCGCCATCCTATGATATGCATACCGTCACAGGGTCGTGACGGTATGCATGATGGTATGCACCCTATATCCGATACCGATACCCGGACCATCTGCCTAAGCCGTAACGAACTGCTTACCTTATACTCAGCTACACTCAGCATACTGTGTGACCGTGGACCTGACACCACTGGGAGCGAGCAACCCCTGGAGGCGGACCTGTTGCCTAAATACACAGATTGTAAGGCAAGGCATTCAGACCTCTGCCAACAAAGAATTTACTAGTGTCCTGGGCAGGACAGAGAGGAGGTCTGGGGCTATCCCGGGCCCCCTCTCTGTCCGAGCCCGGGACGCTAGGCCCGGCTGTCCCCCCCTGATGACGGCCCTGCACATAAATAATATAAACAAATATTGGAAAATAAATATGCATACACAACACACATTGTACCATTATGTTGGATTATGCCACACAGTAGTGAACCTTGAATACTATGAGAACAGCAGTCTCCCCCCGCTTCAATATCAATATACAAAAATTGTTGTATTTTTCCTTAAACTGAAGAGGGGTGACAAAGGAATGAAGCAATAAAATAACAAATGAATGGCCTTAGACACAGATATGTGCTGCTAGTACTCCATGCTGACTTCGTAGGTAGCCCATAATTGGACTACTTACCCACACACAGGCATTTGCTCATCATTCTTAAGTGGTTTCTGATAGTTAGACTAGGGCTGTGGTGTGACTTGATTGAACTGCCTGAGAGTGCAGCCATGCCACGGGGTGAGCCATCCCAGGCCTTCGGACCACACTACTTCTCTCTCCACTGGATCCTGATTTGTGACTTCCCCTCTCTTACACTGAGCCCAGCACTAGATCGTCCTGTTTTTGCCTGAATACTGCAGGGAAGGCAGGAGAGAATGTTGACCCAACCCCAGGACGGTGTGGAATGCAGCTCCGAGAGGAAGGTCGGTGGAATCAGTGCCATCCTGCCTCCGCTTATCACCAGCCTTAGTCTCCCACTGGCTGCAGCCTTTTCTTAGGGATCACGTGAATCACTGGGGACACCAGAGAAAGTCTTGAGCCTTGTTTGTTGGCATTTCTTGCTGTGGAAAGAATACCCTGTTAAGTCCTCTGTCCTAAGAACTTGCATAAATGGTGTGGCAATGCCCCAATATAGACCCTCCCCAAGATGGGAGTACAGCCAGCCTTAACCTCTCAGTGCCTGTTTATATTGAAAAGACACAGTCTGTGTAATCAGATTACAACGCGTTTTACATATAATATTTAAGATTCACATCAGTCCCTGCCACATTGGAGCTACATTCTAAGTTCCCTAACACAGATATACATACAGACCATGGCTAATTTATTCAGCAGCCAATTAACCTACCAGCATGTTTTTGGAGTGTGGGAGGACACCGGAGCACCCAGAAATGACCCACGCAGAAACAGGGA
Source organism: Limnodynastes dumerilii (assembly GCA_011038615.1). Taxonomy (NCBI): domain Eukaryota; kingdom Metazoa; phylum Chordata; class Amphibia; order Anura; family Limnodynastidae; genus Limnodynastes; species Limnodynastes dumerilii. Next base: position 180,129 of record WWET01002701.1, on the reverse strand, counting down.
GAACATACAAACTCCACAGAGATAGTCCAGCAATCAAACTCATGACCTCAGCACTGTGAGACATAAGTGCTACGTACTGAGCCATCATGCTGCCCATATACACTCACCTCTTCAGACTATTGCTGGTCTTATGTCTGCTTGGCTTCTTTTTCCCCCTTCTCTTCCATATACCCCTTGAGGATGGCTCCATTTCGCAATCCATTAAAAAAAACCTTTTAGATTTTTGTATTTGTTTTCTTTTTGTTTCCAAATTTTTTATGGATTGCGAAATAAAGCTGTACTCAGGGGGTATATGGAAGATAAAGGGAAAAGAAGTCAAGCACACATAAAACCAGCCATAGGAGTCGGCACAAGACCCACAGAGACACTTTGGGGCAAATTTACTAAACTGCGGGTTTGGAAAAGTGGAAAAGCTGACAATCTCTAGTATGTATTAAACAAAAAAGGGAAGAGGAAGAAATCACTTATGCGCACTCTTTGGAACCAACATAGCCCCTCAGGGATTTGTTAAAAGTTATAACTTTTATTGGTAATATTTAAGATATATGAAAGAACATTGCGAAAAATGCGAAAAATACAATAACCACTTATATAAGTACCAATAAGCCTAGAGAGGATTGGTATGTATAAATCAGTCCATAGAAAGAATACTAGACAATCAAAAAATGGCTAAAATTGCAGCCTAAATAATATTAGGGTTGAAGGGTGTGATAGCCCAGGATTTAGATACACTATAAGGAATATAGTGCAGTTCTATGGCTGATTAAACTACAAAAGAATATTGTTCTCAATAGCTTGGAATAGACTGTAATCTGGTGGTCTGCAAATCGAGGTATAGTGGACGAAAATGCCCCTGCACTATGGTAGGCTAACTGAGACTAATATAGCCATCTGTGGTTAAAAAGCAATCCACTACAGGGATTGAATAACGAGGGTATAGCAGCCTTAATAAGTATTATAAAGTGCCCAGTGTTAAGTCTAAACAATGCCCAATAGAGAGGCTAGTGGTAACAAAGTATTTAGAATATAAGGTGAAGGAGGACAGGAGCAAAACGCCTATGCGCGTTTCGCAAGCAGCTATATCAAGGCAAGCAATCTCTAGTATGTAACATGAAAGTGAGAGCTAGAATCTGATTGGTTGCTATGGGCAACATCTCCACTTTTCTTCTTAGTGAGTGTATATTACATGACAGTAGGTGTTCCACTCAGTTAACAAAAGATATAATGTACCAGTACTTTGCGGACTCTGTGGTCTTTGCAGTTCATCAGATGCAAAAGCATGGTAAGAGCAAAGAAAAGACAATAAAAGACAATAATAGCTGTAGCACATAACATAAAAAACCCCCCATTTCTTTAGCATAGGTATTTCTCAGATCAAACTGTACAAGTATATATCAACAATCATAATCATGTGATAAGCAAAGTGTTTGTATCAACAACAATGGGCAGTAATATTCTGGTGAGCAGGCAAAGTGAGAACAATTTTCAATGAACAGACATAAAGTCAGACTGTAATATAGAATAGGAAGGGGTTCAGGTAGATGTACAGGAAAGTTAGTGTGGCGGGTGGTGATTCACCAGGACCGGCAGGCTGCGTTTCTGAAAATGAATGGATGAGTATGCCAATAGTGTGCCTAATATAGAGGACTGGAGAAAACAAACAGTATAAAGTGCATATTGGTTATATTAGGGGTCTGGGATGACACAAACTATAATATATATGGGGTGTATTAGTGGTAATGGATAACATCTTAATCCTTTCTACATGATATCTTGTATATAATCCTCATTCAAAATTCTTTTGCCACCCAGAAGAGATTGCTCTAAGAAGAATTTCAAGATCAGAATCAGAATTATAGAGATATTACAGCTCTAAATATGGAAAATACCTATAGCGTTTAATACTTGTGTGACAAATTTAGAGCTTACACCTACTAAAACAGTATACATGCTATTCATATGTAACTCTAACCAGGTGCGTTTTAAGAAATTAATGGGCCTATCATATTTAGTAATGAAATAAAAACCATTATTAAACCATGAAAAATAAACACATCATTAATAAAAAAAAAAACTTTGAATTTCTCTGTAAGGTTTTTATTTTTGAAATATTTGGGAAAGTGTTTATTAATTTTCAAATTCTGAGTCTCCTGAATATTTCTAGATTTTCCTTCTTAGGGTTGAATGCAGACATGATTTTTATGCTTTATTTTTATGCACTCAATTTTTAACCAATTCCAGTCACACAGAGAGACATTCAACAGCTGAAGCTCGCAAAAGTTTGGAATCTGGAGAAGTATTTTCTATACTGTAAACTGATTAAGAGGAAAGCCCATCTGTAAACGTATTCCACCCCATTTGTTGGCAGTGTTGTTGTTCTTATGTCTGAATTGGTTGCTATGTGTACTAGTCGATGAGCATTGATTTGCAAGCATGTACAATTTGGAAATGTGTCCACAACTTGAGTCCCCATTAAATGATATCCTCATTAATGATTTTAATTCACTATGTTATAATATTCTCTTAAGGAGAATAGTGGTGCCACAACTGAAAATAGCATGGAACTGCAGTCAGATTTAACAACAAGAGGAACCTACGTCAGGTTTGATGTTCCTGTGTTCAAAATAAAAAGCATTTGGCCAAATTTTAGAGGTAAGACACATCATTGATAATATTGAAATGTAAAAATGATTTCTTTATTGTTTAAAATTGTTAACATTTTTGTCAGGATATGTGGGGGAGACCATTTGTTTTGTGGTAATTTCTAATAGCATATTTTATTTAAATTTAATTTATGATTGTTCTCTCCAACTTGCTGCCTTACACTACAATATTAATATTTCACTTAAGGAGAATTTTCTATGGAACACCTAGGCAAAAATCAACTGAAAACCTATCAACATCTGTCATTCATAGATAACACACTCATCATCTTTATTGTTGCCTCCTAGATGGGTCAGATTAAGATTTGTGGGGACCCCTGGGCAACTAACTTATGGGACCCCTACATTACATTTAAATTTGGTAATAACTTTATCCAATATATGTAATAAAATAAAGAAAGATATACATATACTATACCAGCAGTAACATCATACATGTGTTAAAACTATAACACACTCAAAAGAATCTGAGAAAACTAGGGTCCAGATTAATAAATAATAAGAGATGATTCACATATGCTATACAATACATGTGCAGTATCCATACATCCGCATCGGAACAGAGCAACGAGATGCAGAATTCACACAAAAATCAGCCACCACAAGGCCACCCACCAAGCATCCTTTATTGTATTGGTAAGTTAATTAAACTGCTGTTATTTACCTCTGTGTCTCTCCAACCTACGCACTGCCCACTTCTTAGTTTCCTGATCACTGAATTCCTGAAATGAAGATACCTGGTTCTCTGATTTTTCATTTCTGAAACCCAGCATCTTTTCCCCCAAGTCCTTGTTGCTGATTATAAATTCATAACAGTGACAGTTTCTATTTAGACAAACCTATTCCAAATATTTTCTTTTTAGACTAGACTGTACTTTATTTCAAACTGTTTCTATTTTGAAATGTCTATATTTTGATATGTCACTATCTAGACATTACATTATTTCACATTATTTCAATTTATGCATCTCTGTATTACAACAGAGCTCTATTTCATGTGTTATTTAAAAAATCTATATATCGAATAGGCTGTATTTAGACACTTCTGTATTTTGAATAGGCTGTATTTAAACACATATATTTAAAATAGGCTGCATTTAGACACTTTTTTTTTGCTCTTCTTGAAACTGTTTTATTACTCTGTAAGCTCTTAGCTTTCTTTGTCCCTCAAAGGTGTTTCACCTTCTGTGCCACCCTACCAGCTTATTTTGGGTCCTTGGAATCCCCAATTGGTCCCTTTCATATAATGACCACAAATTGGGAGGAAACTGTAGATTTGATCTTGAATGGGCCCTTGTGTGTCTTTGTATTCCCAACACATTTCCAGAAAATACTAAACCAAGGACATTGTACTGAGTGGCATAATATGTTTTACTTCTTGAAAAGCATCAGGAATGTCTGTAGGAAGGCCCATGCTTTCTACATGTCCCATGTCTCAAAGTCTCAATCTGCACCATATTAGCTGGTGAGCCCTTTAGCCTGGATGGTTTTCTAAATGTTCTAGTCAAAGTGGAAAAAGCTGCACTTGTGCATGGGATTAATAAATATATCGCCACAAGTGTTTATATCAGCTTTCTCAAAGTCAGTGATAATATATTGTGGATTTAGCTTAATGTTTAAATTAGATGAGTAATCCTGAAGGTCATTGAAAAATCTGGTGTAGCATTCAATGGTCTTTTTAGACAAAAGACCATAAATCAATGAGAAAACCCTTTGTGTCTCTTCATCTGTACCATCTGGGTATAAATGGTGGAAATTTGGTTAAAAAGGGAAGGCCGAGTTTGGAAGGTTCTGTCCATGATCCAAAAGGTAGCTTTTTTTTTCCATTTTTACAGGTTTTGCCTGGTGGCAAATAGAAGGGTTCTTTCTGATTCCCATGAGGAGTCTAAAAATTGCCCAAAGATTGCTGCTCTTCTTCTTTTTTTGTTCTTTAAATACTGTGGGACATCAGTGTCAAAGAACAAAGCTCAGCTGGACTATCCTCTCTCCTTGCCCTAAACTGCATGAAAATATATATATATCGCATTAGAGCATATAAATACACGTACGCGTTCTAACGTAACTAGCCCGTAGGTCTGGATTTACTTCTTTGTCAGAACAACTTGGTCTTCAAGGTGCCTGGTTGCAGTAGTGCTGTACTACTACTGTTCCTCTGCTGATCAAATTCCAGTCTAACTGCTATTCCTCTACTGATCCAGCTCAAGTCCTAGCGCTGTTCCAGTCCAAGTCCAGTCCTGGCTCAGACATGGTCCGGTCCATGTGAAGTCCATTCCATGTAAAGTCAAGTCCAGGTCAAGACCAGTCCTGGTCCAGTCCAAAGCCAGTTTAGTCCTAGTCCAGTCCAGGTCAAGTCAAGTTTAGTCCAGAACAAGTCAAGTTAAGTCCTGTCCTGGTCCAGTCCAGACCAGTCCAGTCCTGCTCTAGTCCAGATTAAGTCCAGTCCAGTCCTGGTTAAGTCTAGGTCAAGTCCAGTCCAGCCTTGGTCCAGTCAAGTCCTGGCTCAGTCAAGTCCAAGTCCAGTCCTGGCCCAGTCCAGATCTATTCAAATCTTATCCAGTCCTGGTCAAGTTCAGTCCAGTCAAGTCTGTCTTGTTCAATCCAACCAAGCTTGTCTTGTCCAGTCAAGTCTTGTCTTGACCAAGTCACTTAGTTCAATCTGGTTTAGAGCTGGTTTAGTCCAATACAAGCTGATGATACACACTTTATTTGCAAGGTTCACTGATAAAATAATCCTCCAGTCAGGACCTTTTGGCCACACCCATTTGGTTCATTTCTATTTGGTATTTATCTAATGAATGATTTTACTGTGGATTTTCTTATGTATAAGCGTATTGCACCATGAATCTGTTTGTTTTAAAAAATATATGTGTCTAAATACAGCCTATTCGAAATATAGAAGTGTCTAAATACAGCCTATTTGAAATAAAGATTTTTGAAATAACACTTTTGAAATAGAGCTGTGTAGTAATACAAATGTGTCTAAATTAAAATAATGTGAAATAAAGTATTGTCTAAATAGTGACATATTGAAATATAGACATGTCAAAATAGAGACTTGTTGAAATAGAAACATTTCAAAATATAGTACAGTCTAAATAACATCTTTTCTAAATAGAAAATATTCAAATTAAAGTAATTGTCAAAATTCTGATTTTCAAAATAGACATTTCTCAGTTATGAATGTCAAAATACTAAGTTTCTATCCAGCAAATGCATACTTTCGATAGTATCTCTGACCTTTGCTTCTTGTTCAGCCAACAATCAACAATCCTGTCATACAAGACCCCAGATACCTCTTCACACCTGTCAGTTCCAGGGTACCCCAACTAGATACTTAGATTTCTGTGGCCAGTGGGTCACTGTAACTGAAAATTAATAGTATAACACATGCTTGTCACACTGAGCACGCATTCTGTGGGTTTAGTTGATGATACACACTATATTTGCAAGGTTCACTGATACAATTATCCTCCAGTCAGGACCTTTTGGCCACACCCATTGACTGTGGTGGGAGCTTCATGCCCAAGCTGAGCAGATACAACCACTGACACACTTCATGGAGAGAGAAGATAAACTGAATGGAACCTTCAGCTACCATCTTGAGTTTAACAACACAAAGAACTCCCAGCGCTAATGGTGGAAAAAAAAAAACTGCAAAATAATAAAACCATATATAAATACTATTAAGTTAAATTAAACAAAAATGCAAAAAATAAAAAGATTAATCAACTCAAGCCTTCTTAAAAACACCAGATTTATTGTATAGTCTGGTATATTGGACTAAACAAATACCAGACAAGAAATGTAAATAATGAAAATAAATAAAAATAAAAATGAAAATGAAGAACAGACATAAAGAAAATATTTTTACATAAAAACACTCTAACCAATACTAAGGCAATAACATATTCATTAATCAAAATAGGGTGGAAAAAGATGTATATTGAGGGTTCTCAAATCCTTGAGATAGCTAATGTCAATGGAATGAGGTAGACAATTTATGAATAATAGCTCCAAATCCAAAGAAGGGGGGGACGACAATGAGGTCGTATCCACCACAATTAATGGATTCCTTAATTGGAGATCAAAAGATAGGAAAGAACAGTCCCGTTATCCAGATAGCGACAATAAAGACAGAGCTTCAATTCACTAAAAGCATTCAGGTAGCAGCAACTTCAGTACACTAAAATAGATCATCACCATCTTGAGTTTGACTTAGAAGTCAAGTATAAAATAAAAAAGTTGAATGTTAAGAGACGCATGCTTACCTGCTCCACGCGCCTGCTCTGGTCCCCTCGGTGCCGCTGGCGCGGCTTCCGGCGCTCTCCTCGCTCTGTGTGCGCGCCTGCCGTCCTGCCACATAGTCACGTCCCTGTTGCTAGGGACGCTCTTTCTGATCTCCCTGCGGCTCGCGGCTAGCGTCGGAGCGTTGCTTAGCAACTCCACGCTAGCCTATCTGAGCCCTTGGCGTGCATCCCTCGCTCTGTCATTGGCCAGCACTGGTTTAAAGGGCAGCTCTGCCTCTTTGCCAGTACTGGTTATAGTTCTGCCTTGCAGCCCTGTGATCAGCTCTCTGGTGTGCCTAGTTCTAGCCCTGTGCTGCTCTAGTGATCTGACCGTTGAGAGTCCTTCTTTCCTGCCCAGTATCCTTACCTTACCTACCTACCTGTAACCTACCTCTTCAGCCCTCCCACCTTGCTTGTACCTACCCACCTGGTTTGCCCATACTTACCTGCGTGTCTGTGTTTGTGATCCCGCAAGGGATCATTCTGTGTGTCTGAAGGTTAAAAGCCCCAGTGCGTCCCGTCAGTCCCGTCCACCTTCTCAGTCCTCAGTCTATTGTTATCTGTTAATCGTTGTCAGTCCTGGTCAGTCCTTTCTGCCCAGTCCCGCCTCCCGCTTTACTTGTCATCTTTTACTATTGTCCACAGTCGGGTGTTTTCTACTTACCTTTCCACGAGTTCAAGTTCAACAGGGGACGACCACGCCGTCAGGGGTTACCCAGCCCATCCCCACCTTCAGGGGCTCTGGTGAAGACCCCCTGATTGGTAAAGACTCCGACCCCAGGAAGCTTGCTCGTTCACCCTTTGGGTTCTTTCTGGTGTCACTCCGGTTCCGTACGGGTAAGCCCGGAGTACCCATTAAACTCTCGTTGGACCACTCCGGTACTCCAAAGGTAAATCCGGAGTGTCCTTACATTGAATATTTAGTTTCTATAGCGAATCTGTGTGTACTGTACCTGCTTTTAAGCCTCATCAGAATAGCCAATGACAGACTGGTTGTCAATCTGAAGAGAACCATGCTGTCAGAATCTGGAAAAATGAAAACACTAGTTGAAAGAGGCTAAAATACACCGGCCTGATCCAGATCTGAGCTCATCCAGCATGTCTTACATGGTAGTAATAGACAGTTTGGTACTTTCATGCTCAAGTAAATGGGAGCTCTGGATAGGTGGATAGGTAGATTTGCATATCATCTGCTTAGAGAGGATACTGAAATCCAAATGACTTTATTAGCTGTCCAAGAGAAGTTGTATAAATAGAGAAGAGCAATGGACCCAACACTGAGCCTTGTGGTACTCCAACAGATAGAAGAAGAGCAGGGGAGGTAGATCCAGAAAAGCGAAAATTAAAAGAGCAATTAGATAAGTAGGATATTAACTAGGAAAGGGCTGTGTCCCGAATACCCAGGGATTGTAACTTTTGTATGAGAAAAGAGTGGTCAACAGTGTCAAAAGCAGCAGAAAGATTAAGTAAAGTTAAAAGAGAGTAGTGACCTTTAGATTTAAGTTATTGACCAACCTTGGTCAGTGCAATTTCTGTGGTGTGTCGGGAATGAAAGCCTGACTGAAGAGGATTCAGAAGATTGTGTGAGGATAGGAAGTAAGTGAGACAAGTCTTTTGAGCAGTTTTGTGGGGCATGGAGGCTGAGAAACGGCTGGTAATTTAAGGGAGAGCTTGGGTCAGAGTTTTGGAGTGATTAGTGCATGCTTGAATAAAGACAGGAAGATACCAGTAGAGAGACAGAGATTGCAGATTGTAGTTACGTTAGGCATAAGCACAGAAGATAGAAGGTGAAGGTACAGAACCAAGAGGACAGTTAGCAGAGTAGGAAGAGCAGAACAGAAAAGGGCAGGTACTTCTTCATTTGTGGGCTAGAATGAGGACATGGTGCCAGAGTGTGGATAAAAGGGACTGACTAGTATGTTAGTTGATGAGAAGGAGGATGTCAATTCCTGTCTGATCTTGTCAATATTGTCCTTAAAATACAATGCAAGATCTTGACCACTGATGGAAGTTGGTGGAAGTTGGGCTTAGAAGAGAGTTAAATGAGCCTAATACCGCTTTCACATTACCATCTCTGAAAAACCCAGTATTTTGTACCCGGGTTTTTCCTGGCAGCATTGCCGTGTCATTTTCAAAACCGCGTTATAAGTCCAGCCAAAAACCCGGGAATTTCCCGGGTCTGTCCTTTTCACATTACCACCAAATAACCTGGGTCTGCCTTTAAAGTAAAGTGTCAATCATTCCAGATAGTGGCTTTGATTGGCTTTTGATCGCCAGCGCCAGATAAACATCCAATCAAGTTCCAGAAATGAAAAACCCGTGTTCAAAAGAAACTGGCCGCATTTTAAGAACCCACCCTTCCCGGGTTTAACACGAAAAACCCTTCTTTTTTCCCGTGTTGAAGTCCCGGGTCTCTTGACCCGGGTCTACCGGAAGTGGCGGTTTCACATCACCACCAAAA
>WWET01002701.1:140351-160849 GCA_011038615.1 Limnodynastes dumerilii | reverse complement strand
GGATCAGGCCCGTAGAGAGGAACTTCCTAGACTTTCTCACTAGTTTGAGCAGGGTTACATGGAAGATGTTAGGAATACTCATATTGGACCAGATTCACAAGCCCGTAATTGTGAATTGTCTTTAAAGACCGCATGTACGCAAACTATGTAAAAAAATGCTGCGTAGATTGCGTAAAACAGTTACTACGCATGCGTAGTAGCTAGAATCGTAAAATTAGGCACATATGTGAAAAATTATGGGATTGTTAATCTGGTCTACTATGAGTAATTCAAAACCTGTAAGCTACCAGTTTGATCCTTCTGATGATGGTAAATGGGCTGATGAAGTTGGTTCCAATTTTCTGGATGGCTGTAAATGTTTTTGGTGGACAGCCACACTTCATCCCCTACCTCAGACTTGTATTTGACACAGTGACTTTCCTCCAAACTTCCCACACCTCTCTGGCGGTGTCTTAGACCTCTGATTCCAACATATAGGATAACAGAGAATGACAGATAGTAGAAAGTAATAGCTGAGATAGCAAAAACACAAATTTGGGATTATACCCCACATCACAAAAGAAGTAAGCTATATTATGCATTAATGTATGCGACAAGCATGGTTAGCCCAAGCAAGGTTATGTGCTCATTGGTCTTGCAACTTTAAAGCAGAGCAACGCTGGGACTTTCACCGTTTGACCATTACATTGCAGATGGTAACCGGAAGAGAGAATATTGCTAATCTGTAATAACCCACAGAAAGCTGTCCAAAATTTCCACAAAAATTGGGTTCCTCTAAGACAATGTCAGTTGGTAACAAGTCTGACTATCTGATACTTAAAGATCTCTGCCAATGTCTTGGCACAGGTTAAGCCTTGAAGTGGACTGAAATGTGCTATTTTAATAAACTGGTCTATAAACACACATCTACTATAGCCCTGGGACTTCAGAATATCGGTGATCTTTGTGTCTATGGATGTTTTGGAATTTGCAGGGTGTGGAGGACTTAACATTTTTTAGTACCCTAGATGCCCCAACATCTTGCCTACAACTCTCAAAAAGGGCCGCTCTTCTCAGACTCTGAGGAATAAGTAGACTGTTTTGAGGTTTTGAGGTTTCTGTGCCTGAAAAAACTGAGAGTGCAGATTTTGAGTTGACATGATGTAGGTCGGAATGGGTAGATGACTGGTGGAGGAGAGATGTTTTGGCAAGAAAGACTGGGACCACACATCCACTCTCCTGTTCAAGGAGCCCAGGCAGGCACATTGGGCTGTATTCAGACCTCCGGCCGCATTGCATATAGACTTAAAGACATGCTTAAAGACCGCGTATACGCAATCTACGTTGCAAAAAGTAACGTAGATAGCGTAACGAAATTACTGCGCATGCGCAGTACTTAATATTGGTAAACTCCGGTCGCATATGCAATGCGGCCGGAGGTCTGAATACGGCCCTTTGAGTCTGCCTTGGATTTGGTCTTTTCATAGATTCAGTATGTGCCAGGTTCGGTGAGAACCATGATAATATGAAGTGCCCCTTTCCACTTAGTGCCTCCATTATTCAAATGCCGTTTATTTGTTATAGAAAATTTCTTACAGTAGTAGGAACATGAGTGTAGATCCCTAACATAGTGTCACAGAATTGGTGCTGAAATAAAGGCCTGTTTAATGGGGTTGAAAGTTTCACTGCCTTCTTAGGCCAGTTATCAGGATTGGCCCCCTTCTTAGTAAGGTCCGCAGTGGGATTGACTACCATATAAATATCATATTTGAAGCACCTGTAACAATTGGCAAATCCCAGGATATGCAGTATCACCTTTAAGTTGGTTGGTGGGACCCATTTATGAATTGCTTTTATTTCTGTGGGTCAGTGGTATACCCATACCCTTCGTGTGATAATGTTCCTCAAGGATATCACTTGGATATAGCTCATATTTTTCGGTTTTGGTAGAAAAATTATTCTTTCTCTAAGACAAGTAAGAACTTGTTGAACATGTGAACGATGGCTGTTCAAGGACAAGGAATAGATTAAGATATCATCCAGATAGACAACAGTGAAAATTCCCATGAAGTCCTGAAGGATGTCATTATGTCCAGGAAAACAGGACTGAACTCCTAGCAGGCCATGGCTCCTGGCGGTTACTATTGGTAAACAGAAACTAAAGGTCAGAGACAGAGACCCAAGAAATGTGAGTGCATATGACAGTCACACAGAAGCGTAAGTAGAAAAACACTAGGTAACAATACCAGGTGGAAACAGCCAGAAGGACAAACAAAACAAGGACAAAAGTTAAGTGCACTCACGTGCACAATACCTTAGACACCTGGAGTGGACTAGGTTCAAAACACAAAAATGGGAACCAAGGAATAAGAATAAGCAAGGAAGAACATCAATTCGCCAAACAGATTCAGCAATCACAAGAAACAGGAGCTAAGAGAACGAAAAGAGTAGATGTGAGCAGGGTTCCCAGCTAGTATGTTATTTACAGACTCTGCTGGCTAATAGAAAGCCTTGTGATGTAAGTGTTTACATGCTGCTGCCTCTGCATTCTCTCCCTGTGGTTGCACACAGCGTCCTCGCTGTTTTACTGCAGTGTGTGAGACAAGCGCATCAGTACTAGATCTGTGGGAAACCATACGTAAAAAAGAAATAAAGGATTTAAGTCACATTGGAAACAAATGACAATGCAAGAAATTATTGAAAATTTTAAAGGAGAATATTTCTTTTTGTTCTATATTTTAAATAAATCCAGAACTGAGACTTTATTACACATATTACTAATTAAGGTTCACTGTAAGAAACATGGTCCTCAGATCTAGCCTTACCGGCTGGCACTGTTGTTGTAAATATAGAAGTAATTAAAAGTATTTGTAGTGGTCCTAGAATTGAATCAAGCACATTACATTTGACCTCACAAGTATGTGCAGGTATTGCTGACTTTCAGGTTCAGTGTAAAATTGGATAATTTAACTAATTCTTTCTTTTAATTAATAGTACATTATATTTTTCTTTTTGTTTTACAGGAAACACAATGACTGTGTCATACATGGCTGGATTAACGCTAGGCTCAGCTGTATCTTATTTTTCCTACAGCCTGGCTAGTACACCTCAAAGGAGTTGCTTCAGTCCACACATAAACAACAACTCTTTGCCAACGGAGACATCACTACTACAGTTCCAAAACTTGTTTACTGGCAATTAAGCTCTGGCAATACCTATTCCACTTCTAATATAGGTCTATTTATTGTTTAATTTCAAATGTTATAAGATCTTTGACAAGCATTGGAGTAATATTAAACTGACACGAGCATACAATAAAATGAATATGTGACTAATATGTCAGAGTTTGGTTTTGATAGCTAACCAGACAGAATATATTGTACTCTTAAATATTTATTTTATTTATTTTCATGAAAACTCCTTTATTGGGTAATAAACAGCAATTACACATTCTTTATCATTGTTATAGAAAAATAAGATTCCCCCATGTTATAAGCCTACTATGCTAAGAATGCAAGAATAATAGACTATTTAAAAAAAATGTAATTCACATTTTTGTATGTTTCATTCATTTGATCACATCAATGTAATATCTATTATTAAATAAAATCAGTGCCAAACTATAATTGTTTTAAAAAAAATATATGGTTATTTATTAATATTATACATTAATTATTTAAAATAGTAATTTGGAGGGGTCCAATCCATATGTCCTGGCACGTTGCAGCTTCTTTTGTCATTATTTTTGATTAGCCTACAAATTTTGATTTAACAATTCAGTATTCAGTATTGCCTGCCATAGTGAACTTTGTACTTTATATTTCCAGGCAATGTTCTAGTAAGCTAAAGTTATTCAAAGGTTCTAGAGCAGTTTAAATCTTTAGAATATAGCATCCAATATATTTCATGAAGGTATTCCATCCCAAATCAATATAAATAAGAGAAAACATCAATAATGAACACTATGCAAACCTGCTATTCGTTAAGCAAAAGAGCACTCTTTAAATGTAAAAATCATTCATGCCTTCTGTTATCTTTTCATTTGTTGGTCTATAAATTTACTTTAGAAGTTATTTTAGAAGTTATTTTATTTTCAAGTCTTTTGCATGACGTGTGACATTTAAGATGAAAGAATAAAATTCAATGCATAATCAATTCAGTACAATAAATAAACAATATATTTTATGTGTTTAGGTGTAGCCAATATAAGATGAATGATCATATGAGTGATATTCTTGTCAATGGTGTGTCCTTCTCATTTATGATAAAACCCATCCCCACCAGGGGGAAAAAAGGTGGACAGGTAAAAATATTTGTTAGAAAAAAGGGGAAGTGGGAACGTATATCAGTGCACTTTTTACAGCTGCCTTTTCTCTCAATGGTAGTGTCTACAGGTCTCTTAGTTAGTATTTAGGAAAAAGTTGGCGTTGAGGGAAAGTTGGGGTTGGAGATAGGGGGTGTTTTAATATTATGAGATCAAGACCTCTCAAAATGAGGTGGATAGAATACATGAACAACATAAAAACAGGTTTAATCAATCATTCAGTACCCTCACAATTCAAAGAAAACCATTGCCCATTTCCCTGGGATCCTCTTTGGTCAGCACCATAATAAATACCCAGTCCCATATACTCACAACCTATATCACTTTGAAAAAGACCCAACATAGGTCGAAATGCATTAGTTATGCATATGCTTGTTTTGATTTTACTAAATGAGAGTATAATCCCCCTTGTTGGACACTGTGACTTAAATAAAGGACAATATACAAGATCAACTGGTCTCAAGAACTAGACGGACAATGCACAGAACGGAGGAACTATCTAAAGAACTTAACTACACATCTACCACAAGAATAAAAATCCCATACAGAAACCTTTGTTGATCCACCCTGGTGTCCCCAACAATAATGAACTTGGTCTGACAGACCAAGGCTCAACAAACAGTGAGTGAACAGAAATAAACCTTGTTTTCTCTCATGATATACAGACTATAAGTAATCTATGAACTGAATTAAGAATTATGAGAAATATCGGAAACTAAATAATGGAACAATAGAGGAAATTGTGTCTTTGTTGTCTGCTGTATAAATTTGCAGACAAGAACGGGATATCTATAACAGAAAAAGTTAATAGGGTAGTTATTCTGAAGTAATACATAATGAAATATATAAAAGGTCATTTTAACAGTCACATCAAAATTATTGTTAAAAGTAACCCATTATGTCATCTCTCCACCACTAGAGGCCTCCCGTGCTCCCTGTTCATCCCTGGCAAGTGTCTGAGTCAGGTGTCTGGAGCTCATTAGCCTGCATCTCAGACCCCTGTTCGCCTAGCATAAAGACCAACAACTTAATCACCTCTCTGCTGGTTCATTAAAGTTATCTGCCTGTCATCTGTGTTCCAGCTTCCTGGTCTCTTCAGCCTTCCACAGTCTGTTCCAGTGAATCCCAGTACCTGCTCCTGTGCTCAGCCTTCATTGTCCTGCATTTCCTTGCCTCTGGATAATGTTTCTCCTAGACTCAGCTATCTCCAAGGACTCTGGTAATCTGTTATCATTCATCTCCCTGTGGACTCTGTGCACCTTGTCATATCTGCAGACAGGGCCGTCTTTTCCACTGGGCAGTTTGGGCTAGTGCCCAAGGCCCCCACACATCAAGGGGTCCTTCAGCAAAGCCCAGTACAAGTTTTGGCACTAGCCCAAACTGCCCAGTGGAAAAACGGCCCTATCTATTGTCTCTTCCCTCCTGAAGCTTCTGTTTAGATCATTCTGCTCGAAGCTGCAGAGGAGAGAGGAGGGACTAAGACACTGAGCTCCCTGAATTACTCATTTGCTCTGCTTGCTGTCTGTCAAGTGAGTGAATGAGTCAGAGCAACGTCAGACAGGATCTCCCAGACGGCTTCCACAATGCAGCCTCGAGGAGCAAGTGAAAGTGAAAGTAAAATGAAGAGGAGCCTGTTCTGGAGCAGAAAAGAGAGAATAGAAAAAAAAAAGCATCTGCAAAGTCAAGGTAAGTTATAAATAAGTTCAGCAGTCCAGAATATATGGTGTAATAAATCTGTATTACAGTCACAGTAATAATTGTATTGCTTGAGAACAGATCTATGGTTAATGATTGCTGTGATTGCTCTTAGGATCCCTGTATTGACAGCAGTGTGACATCTATTTCTGGTAGCTTTTTTAGGGACAGTGTTTTACTATTTGTTTTTTCTTGGTCAGTAATCACTACTGCACCTGTGTATCCTGCTACAAATGTTATCTCTTTTCAGACTTTGTAATCGTTACTGTGACAGTGATACATTGGAGACACATGGTGGGGGGCTGGAGTGACATGATTTGGGAATACTGAGAGACTGGAGACACATTATAGGGATACTGGAAGCTGGACAGATGATGGGGGGACTGGAGTGACATGATTTGATAATACTGGGGGGCATTTTTATTCCTGTGAATGGGTGGCTAGGGGCCCCTGTGCATTGCTTTGCCCAGGACCTACAATTCTGTTAAGACAGCCCTGTCTACAGACTCTGCTCATCAGTATACTTTTGCCACTGTTCCAGTATTTCATTGTCTTCTTCTCACTGTCTTGAGTATTCTGTTAATAAACCTTATTGGTCTTGAACTGTACTGAGTCCTTGAAAATCATAACAATTTTCTGCACATACTTCAAACAGGGTCAAATTGCTTGCAACAATTATGGACAATAAAGTATTGATTGAAAAAATTTAATGAACTAATGAAATTATTTGGTTTGTAAAACTTTCATATATTAACAATCAACAACAAAATATATTAGGGGTCAGATTTACTAAGGTCAGATTTGTTAAACTCACCGGTGTTTGCTTGTAGTAACCAGCTATTTTTAAATCGCCTTATTTACTATTGGAAAATTCCCAGATGAAGCCCACTTTTTAAAAAGGTGAAATACGTAGTCTGTCTGACAAACGAGAGCTCTTGCCAACTATAGTGAGAATTCCAATTTAATGTCCACGATTAATTATTTGAAACAAGCGTGCAGTTTAAAAATAAATAGGCTTACATACAAAATTGGCTTAAATGCAGAATGGATAGGTATAGGTAGAACCCCAAAACCGGGGATAGGGGTATCGGGGGATTGCATTGTTGAATGCCCCACAATATTATATTAAAACAAGTGTCTAATTGTATTGTCCAATAAAAGTCTAAAGTGGGTAGCAAGTAACGCTATGGCGTGTGGGCCACTTGTTCCTTGTTACCTTAGTGGAGCAGCGGCACCTCCTGCTGTAAAGGTCAACCAAATATTCAATGCAAGCATTTGTTTTGAATGAAATAAGTATCAGTAATTAGATGGTAAGTTACCTGATGAATGTTGGATCCGATATCTTTAACGAACAATATACTCACTGCCTACTTTGCTGAGGTCTATTTATGACAAGTGGACACAATCATCTGCACAGCTGATGTGATACTGGGAAAAGGGTCCAATAGTAGTAATATATGCCACTCCACATATATAAGCAGCAGGCATCCCCACATGCAATATTGGATTAAAAATAATGGGTTGGATCCAGACTTAAGTGCTTGAAATTAGTTACTCCTTATATAAACCATGTTAATTCCATGTTGATTGAGAGGTGATGTTTCTTATCCCAAGTCTAAATAACAGTGTGATAGTAAAGCTGGTCAGTATCTGTGTGCAGTAAGCAATTCAAAGATATATCCCTGAATGGAAAAGAATACAATTAACTTGACCCCCCTGCAATCAACATGGTTTAGCCCAGGAGTAGCTAATTTCAAGCACTTACTTAAATCTGGATCCAGCCCAATGTGATCAACTCTTCAGCAAAGGAAAATATAAAGTGCAAAGTGGAATTGTAAGCGCTGGATAGCTCCTGCAACGCGTTTTCTCCTTACTATAAAGACATTTTAAAGCGGGGGGTGTGGCCTGAGCGGCAGTCCGAGCAGACGTGCTGCATGAGAGCTCCGTCTTGCCCGGGTGCTTTTTGGAAATTTTGGGGCACATACTTCCCGGGTGGTACCCTGCCCGCACCCTGGGACGCACCTGAACCCTTCTACACCATCGAGGGGGTTGGATTGAGGTTCCGGCGGTCGGTGGCGGCGGAGGTCTGGAGCTTCCTGGAGAGGGCCTTCGTTTTGCAGCGGAAGCGAGCGGCATCCACAGTCCTGGCAGTGTCTCTGGAGGTGAGGGCTGTAACGCTTGGCGCCCTTACCTTCTCCCTGCTCAGTGTATCCGGACGGGTGATTGTGGTGGCGGGCATCGGAGGATATGCTGCGGCGGGAGGAATGGGCGCCATCTTGCCTCCCCACGTGTTGGTTTCTTGCAACTTGCCATCCCCCAACGCTGCTGCAGCAACCCTCTGGGGAGCCTCAGATATATCTGGCCAGACCTAGCAGACACTCAGAGGCTGGCTATTGTTTCTTACCTACCACAGTGCCATTACTGGGGGTCTGTCTCCGCCCCTTCCTCATCTCCCAGTCTCTCCTATCTTTCCTTTTGGAGGATCTATAATTGCCTGCCTGAGCTATTTTACTGACTGGGGCACTGACACACTAAGGAATCAGCCTGAGTGAAAGTCTATGGGTCTCATCAGATCTGTCAGTGCAAGAGTGGAGAAAGTGAGCTGCTGCACTAGTAGGGATGCCAAGCCTAGCCTCTTCCTAAAGCCAAGCAGCCCTGGTGATTTGGCCCACAGCCATTACTGTACTTCTTCTTCCTGCCTGTGAACAGCTCAAGTGAATTGTTGTGCACTAGCACCATCTAATGGCTACATATGATACTACAGTGCCTTTCTAGCCATAAAGACTTAAGACTCAGTGACTTTACCTTAGAACTCCTCCTTCCATGAATCCTCTCTCACCGTGATGTTTTTCCCCTAACTTACCTTCCTTGGGGGGGAACCACGGGGTATGACCTGATTTTCTGCTGAACCTCTGATACGGTGAACCACTATAACTACTATTCACTTTTCCCATGGGGAAGGACAAGAAAACACCGCATAAAAAGGATGGCCGTCGGCCTCAGCCTACATCACCCAGACGGGACATCCGACATCTTTTAAAGTCTCAGGGCTCGCCGGCCGGGTGTTGTCTCTCCGTACGTACCATCTTCTCCGGCTCATTCAGACATGGAGGAAGATTCTTCTCCATCTCATTCCCCTCACCATGTGTCGGCGCCTTCAGGATGTGATCATAAACAAGGTTTGGAGGCTATCCTTCAACGCCTGGAAAGCATGCCTACCAAGCAGGACTTCTTAGCCCAGGAACAGCGACTCCAGGATTGGGTGTCCGCTAAATTGGAGCCCTTGAAAGAAGACTTAACCTCTGTGACGCATCGATTGGTGTCCCTCGAGGAGCAGGAGGAGTCCACCAGCGTGTACCAAACTAGTCTCGCGGATGTTATTCGGCAGCAAGCTCGAGAGATTAATACTTTACGCACCAGGTTGGACGACTTAGATAACCGTGGTAGGCGTAACAATCTCCGCATTAAAGGCCTCCCGGAAGACGTACCAGCCTCGGGACTGATTGATGTTCTTACCAGAGTCTTCAATCAACTGCTGGACCATAGTCCTGAGACGGCTATCCTGTTTGACCGAGCTCAACAGGCCCTCCGACCTAGGGGCGGCCGCATGGATGCTCCTCGAGATGTCATTTGTCGTCTTCATTACTACTCTGAAAAAGAGGATATAGTACGGAAAGCTAGAACCTTCAGGCAGCTGGATTTCGAGGTGTATCAATTGGAGATATTTCAGGACTTATCCTGGAGCACGCTCCAGCAGCGGCGGCTATTGAAACCCTTGACGGATGTCCTGAGGAGTCTGGACATTAAATATCGCTGGGGTTTCCCATGTAGCCTGTTGGTGGTGTGCAATGGAGCAACCACCTTCCTTCGTACCCCGGATGACCTCCCGGCCTTCTGTGAGTCAATGGGCATCTCAGTTCCGGATCTTACGGAGTGGCAGCAGCTCTCCCAGCAATTGTCCCCTCCGGATCCTCCCCAGCGGGAAATGTGGCAGCGGCAGGAACCCCGTCGGCGGAGACAGCAACACCTTCCGGACTCTCCGGCTCCTGGACACCACGGCTGATATCTACTGCAGCGTGCTTGCTTCCTAGAACTTTCTTTACTGAATGGCGGCCTATTCTTCTCCTAAATGTGGTAGTCCCTCATTGTTGCTCTTCCTCACACAGGGTGTGCAGATGACACCTGCTGACAGACTCT
The DNA here is from genome assembly GCA_011038615.1 of Limnodynastes dumerilii. Lineage (NCBI taxonomy): Eukaryota > Metazoa > Chordata > Amphibia > Anura > Limnodynastidae > Limnodynastes > Limnodynastes dumerilii. The sequence continues at coordinate 150,654 of WWET01002701.1, read as the reverse complement.
GCTTCATTTAACTGTTCTTCCATTGCCGCAAATCAAGATGGCCCAGTCAGCACTAGGCGAGCCTCGAGGAGACAGCTATTAATATATATAGATATGCTGGAGCACCTACGGACTCTCAAATTGACAAGTTTAGGATTGTTGCCCCCATCCTGGTCGGGCAGTAGTTGTTGGGACTGCTATTAAAGTTGACTTTCCTGATTCTTTTAGGTCTTCGGAGTCCCTTGGCATAAATCAGCCTCCAAACAAAGCTTATGTTTGAATTTTTCTGCACTAAATAATCTTTGTGGTTTTTGCACCGTTAGTTTTGTAGTTTTGTACATAACTTTCTAGATAGGTTCATTCATTTTAGGCTCCCATAAGGAGCCTCAGTGTTTATGTTCTTGGTTTTGATATGTCGGGTCTTCCTTGTGTTGTACCCCCTACCTCCCCCTCTTTGGAACAGGCGACTCAAGCTGGGCTTGTTGCCTGCCCCCAAGATGGGGACGTACCTAACAATGCTTTCACAGGTCCGTGGCCCCTTGCACCCCACGGATGCTCTGAGGTATCTCCCCCCTCCCCAATTGTTAACCATTTTTTTTCTGTGTTTGTCTCCTGGTTGGTTTTCAATAAGAAATGCTTTTCTCCTTTTTCCCCCTTCTATGGTACCTTTTGTGTCTTCCCTTTCTTGTCATAGGTGGTACTTTTTTCTCCAGCTGCACATCTTGCCCTGGGACCCAGGTGACCACAGCTGTCTAGGTGTTATCCCTATAAATTTGTATGGCTAATACCCTCAAAGTATTTTCTCTTAATGTCAGGGGTCTCAATATTCCCGAAAAGCGGTCTCAAACCTTTCGCACCCTTAAGGTTAATAGGGTAGATGTTTGTTTCCTCCAGGAAACCCACTTTAAAAGAGGGACTGACCCGCCTTTCCGGAATAGCGGATACCCCCATATTTTTCTCAGTAATAACCCTGGCTCCAAATCTAAAGGAGTAGCTATAGCCCTCTCTAGACGACTTCCTATCTCTGAAGTCTCCTCTCACGAAGTGGTGGTGGGTCGGTGTCTGGTGGTCACGGGTAAGATTTTTAGCCAATGGTTCACACTTGTTAATTTGTACTCCCCTATCCAGGGACAGCCAGGCTTCCTCACCAGAGTTTTGGAAGAGGTGGAGACGCTTACTAAGGGGATCCTGCTGTTGGGAGGAGATCTGAACTGGCACATGGACCCTTGGATGGACTCCACCGCTCCCTTTTCCGGGGGCTTCTGCCTCCCCACCGCAGGGTAAGCCGCCTGTTTTATGAGCACCAGCTGGTCGACACCTTTAGAATTATGCACCCCACTGATAAAGATTTTACATTTTACTCCCACCCACGTACTGCATATTCTAGGATAGACTATCTATTCTTGAGTCATAGACATCTTGACATCTTGGTTTCCGCTGGGATAGGTAAGATTACTTGGACAGACCATGCTCCTGTTTTTCTGTCACTTTTAATCCCGGGGGTGTCACAGGGACATCAGCAGTGGAGGGTCAACGAACTGGTTTTACAAAACCCGATTTATATGCTGCAGATTAAGGATGCTATAGCAGAATATGTGGCCACTAACTCCAATCCAGAAACCCCTCGTACTATCTTGTGGGAGGCGCATAAATGTGTCCTGCAGGGTAAACTCATACAACTTGCTTCGTTGGAAAAAAAGCAAAAGGCTGCCCGCATTGAGAAGCTTCTGTCCAGAATTAGTGAGCTAGAGGCAGTGCATAAAACTACTCTCGACCCCACCACCTTGGTCACACTCCAAGAGGCCCGGGCACAATTGCAAAGGATTTTAAGTGATAATCTTAAATATGCAGCTAGAAAGTGTCGCCATAAATTTTTCCATATATTACAATTATAATATACTCCTAGATAGATTTTAATAGTACACCTACTAAGTTAGAATAAAATAAAATAAAAAATCGTACATATAATCTAAGAAAATAAAAATATTATTATTCCAAATTAATAAATAAATAACCAACATTACATGAATTATATTTATCCACTGTTACATGCCGCCGCTGTAATCGGCGGGCAGGCATGTCCGATACTCACCGCGCTCAGCTGGCCTCTGCTGTCACTGCTGCCGGGGCAGGCGAGCGGGCATGTCCGACGTCCGCTTCCCCTGCTTATTAGTCCTCTGCACCTCCGGGTGGCCGCGGCAGCGCGCGGCACTGGTTGTCTCTGGGCGCTGACATGTTTCTTTGGCAGCGTTCCTGAGTGCCATGGCAACCTCCCGCTCTCCAATCACCTTGAGAGGCGGAGGTTGCCATGGTCACTGCTTTCCCTGCACAGCTTCCTGGCGTGCTCTGCTTCTTTTTTCATTGGCTGGTGTCATCTTTAAAAGCCTGGCAGATCCTCCCACACACTGCCGGTTATAGAGTCTGTCCTCAGCCACTATAGCCTGCTCATTTCTTGTTTGTATGCCTAGTGCCCTGTGCCTAGTGAACTCAGAGTGCCCCAGCCTGTCCTTGCCTAGTACCTCCCTAGTTAACCCTCTTGTTAGCAGGTCCTGCCTTTCTCCCACCTGCTTGTTATACCCAGCTCATTTGTTACCTGATCTCTCCTGTGTGATTGTTATTGTTTACCCCCTCGGGGGTAACCTCTGTTTGTTTGGGTGAGTGACAGTCCCTGTTAGTCCCGTTCGTCACTGCAGTCCAGTCCCGTGATCCCTCTCAGTCCGCTGTTTTGCGTCCTTGTGTTCTCTGTAGTTTGTTTCCCGATAAGTGCCTACTTACCGGTTCTGCTCCCTCGTATTTATTTTTCTCAGTCCTCTTGGGGTTCACCGTGTGGTGTCTTCCTTTCTCTCCTACGGGTTCAAGTTCAACGGAGTACGACCACGCCCCTGGGGGGGCACAGTCCACCCCCACCATCAGGGGCTCTGGTGAAGAACCTCCGGGAGGTTACGAGTTTGATCCGAAATCTTGCCTGGCACTTCCGTGGGATCTTGTCGAGGTCACTCCGGTACTACACCGGTAAAACCGGAGTACCTCTCCTGGGCCACACCGGTACCTCAGGGGTAATCCCGGTGTGCCATAACATTATAACCGGCCATATACTATTACGGAAATGGAGGCGTCCACATCCGAGGCGATCAACGCCCTCATAGCACAAGTCTCCAACCTCGGGCAGATGGTACAAGCTTTAACCACCCAAGTAAACAACCAAGGGGAGATGATTGCCACCATGCAAGCCGCCGCTCCTGCCCCTGCCCCTATTCCTCCTCTACCAGCTCCTCAGGTGCAGGCCACTGATATTAAGGTGAACCTTCCTGACAAATTTTCCGGTAATCGAAGTCAATTTCATCTCTTCAAAGAAAACTGTAAGCTCTACTTCCAGCTTCGGCCAAATGCGTCCGGAACCGAACTTCAGCGAGTAGGACTTATCATTTCCCTTCTCCAGGGAGACCCACAAGCATGGGCATTCGGTCTACTCCCGGAGGACCCAGCCCGTCAGTCTGTGAATAACTTCTTTGAGACCCTTGGGCTATTATACGAAGATCCTGATTGGGCCGCCACGGCAGAAGCCAAGCTGCGTGCCCTTCATCAAGGGAGACGAACGGCGGAAGAATACTGCACCGAATTCCGCCGTTGGGCCAACGAAGACGGAGTATGGGCTTATGCTTGTATTGTGGAGGAAAAGCCCACAGAGCTGATGCTTGTCCTAAAAAACAAGTTCCGTCGGGAAAAGAGTAAACCAGCCGAATGTGGAGGAGGTTCGGCTGGGAATTTATCTCGTCTCCTCAGCAAATGCCTTACTAGTTCCTGCCCGCCTAACTGTTGGGGAACATGAAGAACATCTTACAGCTTTTATCGACAGTGGTGCCGCAGGAAACTTCCTTGATTTTGAACTTGCTAGTTCCTTAAACCTCCCTATTAAGGAGTTGAAGTGTCCTATCTCAACAGTCGGTCTGGATGGTAGGCCTCTCTCCAGGGGGTTTATTCTTCAGATTTCTATCCCTGTGCAATTGTCTGTTGGACTCTGTCACTCCGAAATCATCGAATTCCTTATCATCTGGTGTCCTACGGTTAAGCTCATCCTGGGTCATCCTTGGCTCCAACTCCACAGCCCCAATATTGACTGGGCACAGGGAGAAATCCTGCAATGGATCGAAAAATGCAAGTCTTCATGCATTTCTTTTCCTATCCGCCTGGCTCAAGTTTCATTGGAAAAATTGCCTCCACAGTATATGGACTTCGCTGATGTATTCTCCAAACAAGCTTCAGAAATCCTGCCTCCCCACAGACCCTACGATTGTTCTATTGAATTGGTTCCGGGCGCCAAGCTACCCAAAGGGAGATTATTTTCTTTATCTCGACCCGAGTCCATGGCTGTGGATGAGTACATCCAAGACAACCTGAAAAAAAGGTTTATTCGACCCTCTAAATCTCCGTTGGGGGCAGGATTCTTTTTCGTGGAATAAAAAAAATGGATCCTTAATGCCATGTATTGATTACCGGGCTTTGAACCAGATTACCGTGAAAAACACCTATCCACTACCTTTAATCACAGACCTGTTTAATCAACTTAAAGATGCAGTGATCTATACTAAAATAGATCTTCGTGGCGCATACAACTTGGTGTGGATCAAAGAGGGAGATGAATGGAAGACAGCATTTAACACTCACTCTGGCCACTATGAATACTTGGTGATGCCTTTTGGCCTCTGCAACGCGACTGCTGTCTTCCAAGACTTCATCTATGATGTCCTACGGGAATTCCTGAGAAAGTTTGTGGTCGTTTACCTAGATGACATTCTCATTTTTTCTCTATCTCTTTGAAAGAACATCGGAATCATGTGAGACAAGTTCTAAAACGCCTACGAGAATTCAGATTATATGCAAAAATTGAGAAATGCGAATTCGAAGTATCCAGGGTAACCTTCTTAGGTTACGTAATCTCACCTCAGGGATTTGCGATGAACCCTGAAAAAGTAAAGGCCATTCTGGATTGGAAACAACCTACGGATTTAAAGGCCATTCAACGCTTCATGGGATTTGCAAATTATTACCGAGGCTTCATCTGTGCTTTCTCCATTCTCATGACTCCCATCGCTGCTCTCACCAGAAAAGGGTCCGATCCGGCCAACTGGCCCAAGAAAGCTCGGGAATCCTTCCAGGCATTGAAAATTGCCTTCACCACAACTCCCATTCTCAAGCATCCTAACCCGGAACTTCCATTTATCATTGAAGTAGATGCTTCTGATGTAGGGGCAGGAGCAGTTCTCTCCCAAAAGGATCCTCTCAGCTCTAAGTGGTGTCCTTGTGCTTACTTTTCAAAGCAGTTCTCCCAAGCAGAAAAGAATTATGACATCGGCAATCGAGAACTGTTAGCTATCAAAATGGCTTTTGAGGAATGGAGACACTGGCTGGAAGGCTCAAGACATGTCATCACGGTCCTCACGGATCACAAGAATCTGGCATACATCCAGTCCGCCAAGCGCCTGAATCCCCGTCAGGCCCTGTTTTTTAAGACATGTCATCACGGTCCTCACGGATCACAAGAATCTGGCATACATCCAGTCCGCCAAGTGCCTGAATCCCCGTCAGGCCCGTTAGGCTCTGTTTTTTAAAAGATTCAATTTCATCATCTCATACAGACCTGGATCCCTCAATCACAGAGCTGATGCATTGTCTCGTTCATTCCTCCAGGAGCATGGTCCCTCCCACCTTCCCTTACCCATCATTTCATCTTCCTCCATCCTTTGCGGACTTACCCAGGATCTCCAAGCCCTTGTTCTTTCTGCCCAAGGTCAAGCCCCCAAACAATGTCCAGAGAATCGGCTATTTGTTCCTGCTAACCTGAGGAAACAAGTGCTTCTGGAGAATCATGCCTGCAGATCTGCTGGACATCTAGGGGTTCAAAAGACTCTTAAGATGCCATCTCGATCCGTGTGGTGGCCTTCTATGACTCAAGATACTAAAGAGTTTATTTACACCTGCTCTTTGTGTGCTAAAAACAAGACCCCACATTCTCCTCCTATCGGCCCCGTTACCTCTGCCTGTCCCCACTCGCCCATGGTCACATATTTCTATGGATTTCATCACTGACCTTCTTGAATCTCAAGGATTTACCACGGTATGGGTGGTGGTGGACAGGTTCAGTAAAATGGCCCATTTTGTTCTGCTCCGTGGTCTGCCTAATGCACGTACTCTATCCAGTCTATTCACCAAGCATATCTTCAGGTTACATGGGCTTCCTATGGAAATTGTGTCTGACCGTGGATCCCATATTGTAGCAGCTTTTTGGAGAGCCTTCTGCAAAGTCCTGGGTATCCAGATTAACCTGTCTTCCGGTTATCACCCCCAGTCGAATGGCCAGACTGAACGTGTAAACCAATCACTGGAACAATACCTTCGCTGCTACACTTCCAAATGTCAAGACAACTGGTCGGAAAATATTCCTTGGGCCGAATTTGCGTATAATAACGTTTATCACTCCTCAACCTCTATTTCATCTTTTTTTTGAGTCAATGGTTTTCACCCTAGAGCTAATTCCCTAACATCCTACTCCACCATTCCTACTTCCGAAACCAGAGGAACTGTCAGGAGAATGAAAACCATCTGGAAAGAAGTTAATTAATGCTTACAGGAGTCGGCTTTTAAAACTAAAAGTAGGGTGGACCAACATCAGTCGGAATGCAGGTTTAGGGTGGGCCAGAAAGTATGGCTGTCCACCAGAAACATCAGACTCAAACAGCCATCCAGGAAACCAGGTCCGAAGTTTATTGGCCCTTTCACCATTATTAAAAGGATCAATCCTGTGGCATTCAGGCTGGCTTTGCCTAGGAGTCTTAAAATTCCTTCCACATTCCATGCTTCATTATTGAAGCCCGTTAAGACTTCAAAAAGAAACCCTCAACGGCCAACCCCCACCAAGCCCATCATGGTGAGTAATCAAGAAGAATATGAGGTTGAAGATATCTTGGATTCCAGGAAGGTCCAGAATCAACTTCAATACTTGGTGCATTGGAAAGGTTATGCACCAGAGGAAAGATCATGAATACCCGCAAGAAATCTTCATGCGGATAAATTAAGAAATAAATTCCATAAGAAGTTTCCAAATAAACCAGGCCATTGGGGTATCATAACCCCTCATCAAGGGGGGGGGTAATGTAACATGCCACCGCCGTAATCGGCGGGCAGGCATGTCCGATACTCACCGCGCTCAGCTGGCCTCTGCTGTCGCTGCTGCCTGGGCAGGCGAGCGGGCATGTCCGACGCCTGCTTCCCCTGCTTATTAGTCCTCTGCACCTCCAGGTGGCTGCGGCAGCGCGCAGCACTGGTTGTCTCTGGGCACTGACATGTTTCTTTGGCAGCGTTCCTGAGTGCCATGGCAACCTCCCGCTCTCCAATCACCTTGAGAGGCGGAGGTTGCCATGGTCACTGCTTTCCCTGCACAGCTTCCTGGCGCGCTCTGCTTCTTTTTTCATTGGCTGGTGTCATCTTTAAAAGCCTGGCAGATCCTCCCACACACTGCCGGTTATAGAGTCTGTCCTCAGCCACTATAGCCTGCTCATTTCTTGTTTGTATGCCTAGTGCCCTGTGCCTAGTGAACTCAGAGTGTCCCAGCCTGTCCTTGCCTAGTACCTCCCTAGTTAACCCTCTTGTTAGCAGGTCCTTCCTTTCTCCCACCTGCTTGTTATACCCAGCTCGTTTGTTACCTGATCTCTCCTGTGTGATTGTTATTGTTTACCCCCTCGGGGGTAACCTCTGTTTGTTTTTGTGAGTGACAGTCCCTGTTAGTCCTATTCGTCACTTCAGTCCAGTCCTGTGATCCCTCTCAGTCCGCTGTTTTGCGTCCTTGTGTTCTTTGTAGTTTGTTTCCCGGTAAGTGCCTACTTACCGGTTCTGCTCCCTCGTATTTGTTTTTCTCAGTCCTCTCGGGGTTCACTGTGTGGTGTCTTCCTTTCTCTCCTCCGGGTTCAAGTTCAACGGAGTATGACCACGCCCCCGGGGGGGCACAGTCCATCCCCACCATCAGGGGCTCTGGTGAAGAACCTCCGGGAGGTTACGAGTTTGATCCGAAATCTTGGCCGACACTTCCGTGGGATCTCGAGGTCACTCCGGTACTACACCGGTAATACCAGAGTACCTCTCCTGGGCCACACCGGTACCTCAGGGGTAATCCCGGTGTGCCATAACATCCACAACTTGTTTTTTTTTTTCAAAAATTAAAACAAATATATTAATGACTTATAATGTATAAAAAAAAAAACAAAAAGACATGTTTAAGCTCAAAAGACCCCCCCATTTATTTTTGAGGTAATGGTTTTAGACTTATTCATAATAAAACCACAAGTAAGGCAGGTAAATGCACCACATTTATAAAAACCTTTCGGTTTTTCGGGGACCCACAAGGGTACTCGATTTCTATTATTTATGGTGGGTTAGCTACTAGGGGCCTGATCCAGAGCTACGAATTTTTCGCACGACGGGCGAATGCGAACGTTCGCTCGGGCGTATCAACATACACGCCCCTAACACTCCCATAGTAAAGTCCCTGCTTACGGCGGCTATACCCTACACTGGGTACGACCGTCGGCCGTACGAATTTTCGCACAAAATACGCTGAGCGTACGGGCTTAGCACGCCCATACTGTACAATTTAAATGGCTATCCCCGCCTCCCTGTAGTAAAACGGGCGCCCAGCTGACCATCGTAAAAAAAATACGCCCAGCGAGCGAAAAATACGCTAACGATACGCCCGCTATTCGCTCATGACGCTCGGGCGACCGGAAGCTGTCATACTGGGCATGCGCATTGCGAATTTTTAGCCGAAAATTCGCTTACGATGAGCGTACGCTCGCTTGCGAGCGTTGCTCTGGATCAGGCCCTAGGTGCCAAAATGTTTTTAAGGGACTTATTCTTTTTAAAAACCACTTTAGGTCAAGCAGGTAAAAGAAGGCCTAAAATGGGATTACATTTTAAAATGGCGAAATTAATTTGTATTTCAAATTTTATGAGATTTGTTATGTATTTACTAATAAACAAGATGTTATTATCTTCACCTAAAAAGAGTTCTTAGGGGGTTTTGACATTCCTTATGGAGTGGGGATGTCTCTATCTAATTGTTTAGCAAATTGCTTCGCCTCCTCTATAAGAGGGACAGGGTACCCTCTTTTTATTAAAATCCTCAGACATGAGATGAGCTTGTTCAAAATTTTGTAATGAGCACTATTATAATGTAGATAGTTGCTCGAGTCTACCTTCCTCCAAAAAATTTTGTGATCATTTTATTGTCCACAATAGAAGTTTAAATATCAAGAAAATCCTCTGATTCGGTGTAAAAAAAAATTGTAAACTGTAAACTAAATTTATTTGATCGAAGATTTGACATAAGATACATCCCCATCCCAAATTATGAAAAGATTGTCATTGTAACGGCCATAGAACACCAGATTCGACTAATGGGGACCGCCCCATATGTATGATTCCTCAAACTCCACCATATATAGATTGGAGAAGTTCGGTGCAAATCTGGTGTCCATGGCCATCCCTAGGTGCTGTAAATAAAACACCCCGTCAAAAAAAAAATAATTGTGTGTGAGAATTAATAAAATAGATTTCACCAAAACAATCATGCGGTCTCCCAGTCGTTACATCACGACTTAGAGCTCTCAGCACCTCCAGGAAGGAAGAGGACAAAGATTCAACAGCCCAGTAGCTGGGACGGAAGAATGTGGCAACTTTTTAAGGTACAACTCTTTCTTTGTTACCCTTGGAAATATAAACCACCATCAATATATCTATATGCTTCTTTTTCAATCCATATAGACATCCTATAATACCTTAAGCCACGTATCACAAACCTATTATAGGTGCGTGTGAAGACTATTAATCTATCATTATCATTAGATAGACTCTAAAGTGTGAACAAGAAATCACGCTTCACCACAAATATTTAAAGTATCAATACACTACCTGTGACTTTTGAGTGAAAACATACTATTGACAACACTCAATTTGACTATTATTTAACCTAGTAAATAAATATTTTTTTAACCACTTGAGTTTTTGTACTGTACTTAATGCATGCATATTTTAATGGAGCTCGGGGCTGATATTTCCTTTATGTACTAATGGAAACTTGCCGCAAACTCACTGGAGATGAAAGATTTTTAAAGTCGTTACAGTTTAAATTGCAATGTTTTTATTTTTCAGCTCCTACATTTAAATCACAATATTTACTAAACAGCAATTTGTAAAATAGCACAGGTGAGAAAAAAGAGGTGGGACTGAGTGGCAATTTTTGTTCAAACCAACATTAAAAAAAACTTTAATATTT
>WWET01002701.1:68298-120929 GCA_011038615.1 Limnodynastes dumerilii | reverse complement strand
AAATGAAATGAGGGTGGGGGGCGTGATAGGCGGCCATACGCTCCTGTGCGAGCGTATTGCCCCTTCCTTCCACCGGCTGAAGTTAGGGTAGCCATACGCCCGCACAGGGGGAGTGCGGAGGCAGCGCGGGCTAGGCGGCCATACGCTCCTGTGCGAGCGTATGGCCCCTCCTTACGCCGGCTGAAGTTAGGGTAGCCTTCAGCCGGTGTAAGGAAGGGGCCATACGCCCTCACAGGGGGAGTGCCAGGGGGAGGCAGCGATGTAACGCAGAGCGTTAGCACGCTCAGCGCTACATCGTACCTCTGGATCAGGCATAATGGACCATTACTACTGGTCACTTAAAAAGTGGGAGGCACAAATAGAAATCATTGTCATTATTACACTGGTCACCTGATTTGGAAGTAAATACACTCAAATTAAAGGTGAAATTACATTAAAGAAAATTAAAGTAAATGAATTGAAATTAAATCAAATTAAATTACATTAAAACTGACAGCAAAAAGCTTGATTTGAAGCTGAAAGCACTCACTCCCTCCCTTCATATGGAAGTATAGTTAATCCCTGTCAACAATCAAAAGCTAACTCATTGCGTCTGCCGTTTGCGAAAATTCGCAAAAAAATTCGCAATTTTGCTATTTCGTTATGCGAACGATTCGCAATCAGATTTTTCGTAAAATACATGTATTCTACTGGAAGATTTTCGAAATTCGGATTTTCGAAATTGACCATTGTTCTACTTTGCTCTGTATCGAAATGTACACTATTCTAAATATAGTTGTATTCGAAATACAGACTTTCGAATTAGAAAAATTATAAGACTAGACTAGTATAAATAGAAACAATTAGGTGTATGCATTTTTCGAATTTTAGCAATTCGGAGAAAATTTGCATTCGCAAATGAAGCAATTCAAATAAGAAATGCCACCCCACACCATTACTGACCCACTGCCAAACCGGTCATGCTGGAGGATGTTGCAGACAGAAGAACGTTCTCCATGGCGTCTCCAGTCTCTGTCACGTCTGTCACATGTGCTCAGTGTGAACCTGCTTTCATCTGTGAAGAGCACAGGGCGCCAGTGGCGAATTTGCCAATCTTGGTGTTCTCTGGCAAATGCCAAAAGTATTGCACGGTGTTGGGCTGTAAGCACACCCCCCACCTGTGGACGTCGGGCCCTCATACCACCCTCATGGAGTCTGTTTCTGACCGTTTGAGCAGACACATGCACATTTGTGGCCTGCTGGAGGTCATTTTGCAGGGCTCTGGCAGTGCTCCTCCTGTTCTGACTGGCACAAAGGCGGAGGTAGCGGTCCTGCTGCTGGGTTGTTGCCCTCCTACGGCCTCCTCCACGTCTCCTGATGTACTGGCCTGTCTCCTGGTAGCGTCTCTTGCTAATTGCCTATAATTTCCAACTGTTGTCTATTCCATTTGCACAAAAGCATGTGAAATTGATTGTCAATCAGTGTTGCTTCCTAAGTGGACAGTTTGATTACACAGAAGTGTGATTGACTTGTAGTTACATTATGTTGTTTAAGTGTTCTCTTTATGTTTTTGAGCAGTGTGCTAAGGGTTAATAGCATAAAGTGTTTTCTTTTAATGTTAAAGGTATATATTTAACATTAAAAGAAAACTCTTTATGCTATTAACCCTTAGCATGCTGCTGCATATAGTACTAAAAGGCATAACCGGCAGCCTGCCAAATGTGTTAATGGCATGCCACCGCATATATATTTAATAAATATGCTACCTAATAAATATTTATTTAAATATATATTTATTTTTAATGTGGTCCATTTCATAAATGGGAATATTGTCCCCCGTTCCCATTCTGAAAATATTGACCCCATTCCCACTGTGTAAATAATATGGCCCCGTTCCCATTTTGTAAATAATATGACACATTGTCAAAATAAACAATAATGTTCGCCACAAATGTTAATAATTATTACTGTTGCTGGTTATAACATAAAAAATATTAATAAATAATTATTATATTCACATTTCAGAAGTCTTCAATGTTGATAGTTGCCATCTAGTACTATATTCGGCAGTATGCTAAGAGTTAATAGTATGCCATGAAAAAGGTTTTTAATGTTAAAGGCATTTTTATATATTTGTTTAAATATTGAAGATTTTTTTTTTCATTTAAGGAGCATGATGTGTGGTACATTTTTTTTAAATATATATCTCGTTAATTTTGGCAGTAGTGTACAGCAATCAAGTCAAACGCAAAGGAAATATATAATGACAAATTAAGGAAACATAGCTGTTATAATAATGAAAATAAGTAAATAAAACAACCTTACTGGATTTTAAAATATGCAAAAGAAAAAACGTATCAAAAGAGCTAACAGCACAGAAAGGATTATCACATGACTGGACTAGCAACTTGCAAAAGTACTGTTGGGTTTTATTTTTTTAACAGACAAGAGTGCGGGGAAAAAAGAGAAGAGCAGGAAAGAAAGGAAAAAAAAGAGAAAAAATTATAAAAATAAAATGTATTTTAAAAATGAATTAAATAAATAGAATGGGGGTTGGGAAGGTGAGGGAGAAAAGGTCTAGATATAAATGTAGGAGAAAAAAGTAAAAGAGAAGAGGAGAATGCGAGTGGCCCCAAGTGTGAGTCTAAAGAGGATATATTTTAAATGGAGCCTGGAGTGTACGATTAAAGTGTATGTACCAAGGTTTCCAAACCTTATGAAAGGAAGGAACAGTGTCACCTTTGAGACTAGTTAAATATTCCATAGAGAAAATGTACCAGAGCCTATTATAATGGCCACCACAGAGAGAGCTGCCATTTTTTTTATGTACATGGCTTGAATAGCTTGGAGAAATTTCCAGTAAATCCAAAAGTTTTTAGAAACCACGCCAATCTCTCAAAAGCTCTCTCAGCGTCTAACGCCAAAATAACGGAAAAGGGAATAGATCCAGACCTGTTTGTTACATTTTATCGCATAACGTATTTTTGCTAGCGTATTTTCTAGGCACTCACCTCGCTCGTACAGACTTGGGCTGTTTTACGCTTCCCAAACACTACCTCAACTTTTCAAAGCGTAAGTACTCATGTACATAACTGCTAAACCGGCCCAAATGCCTCCCTCCACCAACCAAATGTAACTATGGGTGTCGTATGGATGAACCCGCCCCTTCCTTCATAGTTATGCTGATAGTATGTACTTTCAGAGTTACGTGGCGTAACATCTGCCACAAGCATGTGCAGTAAATACTAATGGCCGATTTTACGTCAGCAGCTAGAGTAAAATCGCTGCTGTTCTTTAAACGGAATATATGAGAAATTAATGTGACAGATCTTTTAGTGTTATCAAGAGATTGCCTAGTCAGTATAAAACCAACTTGGTCAGGGTCTATTAACACTCTCAACACTGAGTTGAGTCTAGTCGTAAGAATTGTGGCAAATAATTTTGGATCTGAATTTAATAAAGAAATAGGCCTATAATTTGCACATAACATGGAGTTCTTCTGGGGTTTAGGAATAACAATTATGACAGAGCGGGTCATGTCAGGGTGAAAAGGGGTACCCTGCATAACCTGGTTGGCAATTGGCATTGGCAGGCCATCAGGGGCAGAAGCTTTGGAAGGCTTTTGTGTTTTAAGAGCACTTGTGGCTTCTTCCAGGATTATTTCAGAGCTTAAAAGATTGGCTGTAACTCTATCTAGTTGGCGGATTCTGGCGAATACCGGAAGTATTAGAATGAGGAACAATCTTGTTGTTGCTTAAATTATATAAAGACTTCTATTAATCATAGAAAGATGAATTTATAGTTGATGGATTATAGCTGAGATTCCCATGTGTGTCTCTGATCGATTGAATAATTTAGAAAGCTCTCTTTGCCCTAAGCTGTTGAGCTAAAAGGGTGTCAGATTTATTGCTCGTCTTAAAGAAGATTGATTGGTTGTTGTTTGAGCCAGCGAAGAAACTTTTCTGTTTTTCTATTAAAGTCTGATGCTCTCCCCGCGCTGCTGTCATTTTCTGAAGCGTGGCTGTGGATAGTGTGTATTTGTGAACTTGTTCTTTCCCAAGATGTTACATTTACTGTTCTACCTAATGTCCCTTCTCTTAATTTCACATCCTTTGAAGTGCATGCTGTGCGCATTTTTAACCCTTTTCCTCTGCGTGTAGCTGTAATCTGTCACCCCCCAGTGAATCTTGCCAACAATTTCAACAACACTTTTTTGCACGACTCCCTCATTTTTTATCCTGACTTACCAACCATTATCCTCGGTGATTTCAACTTTTCTATTAATGATCCTCCTCCTCCTACTGCCTCTAAGCTTTTCTCTCTTACTTTATCTCTTGGCCTCTCCTAGTGGATTGTTTCTTCTACACATAAGGATGGTAATTGCATTGATCTTGTATTCTCTAAGCTATGCTCCATCACTGATCTCAATAACTCTCCTCACCCTCTCTCAGATCATCACCTTATCACCTACAAACTCTTCCACACCAAGTCTAACTCTATATAATTCTGCAACCCCTACTCACACCCGAAGAAATCTTAATGCCATTAATTTTAACCAAATTTCTCAATCTGTGCAACAACTTCTATCTTCTGTCCCAAAATTGCCACTCTTCTGATGTAGTAGTTTCTCACCTAAAACAAACACTAGCAGATATCCTTGACCAAGTTGCTCCAGCTACACCTCATGTACCACAGCGACTCAAATGTCAGCTGTGGCACACCTATGACACACGTAACCTTAAAAAACTCTCCCGCAAAGCAGAACGTCGTTGGTGCAAATCTCGTCTGCCCGATGACTTTCTGATTTACACAAACACCTATCACACTTATAGAACTGCCCTGGATAATGCCAAACAATCTTACTTTCAAGCTCTCATTTCTACTCAGGCTTCTAACCCCAAACGCCTCTTTTGTACATTTAATTCCCTACTGAACCCTCCTGTGCATAATCCACCAACCTCCATCAATGCCCAAGATCTTGCAATGTACTTTAAGGACAAGATTGATAACATAAAACAGGAATTATCCTCCAACTCCTCATCTAACATACTGTCCAACACCCTTTCTCCACTATGTCCTCATTCCATCTCACAAATGAAGAGGAAGTATCTGCTCTATTCTCCTCTTCCTACTCTACTACCTGTCCTCTTGATCCTTTACCTTCACAAGTCAGTCGTTGCCTATCCTCTGTGCTTATTCCAACCTTAACTACAATCTGCAATCTCTCTCTGAAGACTGGTATCTTCCCCTCTTTATTCAACCATGCACTAATTACCCCAATTCAGAAAAAACAAAACTCTGACCCAAATTCTCCCTCAAATTACCGGCCCATTTCTCAGCTCCCATGCCTCTCAAAGCTGCTTGAAAGACTTGTTTATACTCACCTCACTAACTTCCTTTCCTTACTCAATCTTCTAGATCCTCATCAGTCAGGCTTTTGTTCTCAACACTCCACTGAAACTGCACTGACCAAAGTGGTCAATGATTTGAGTACTGCTAAATCCAAAGGTCACTACTCTCTTCTAATTCTCCAGAATCTTTCTGCTGCTTTTGACACTGTTGACCACTCTCTTCTCATAGAAATGTTACAATCAATAGGTATTCAGGACCTAGCTCTTTCCTGGTTCACATCCTACCTTTCCAATCGCTCTTTCAGTGTCCGTGTTTCTGGATCTACCTCTTCTGCCCTTCCGCTATCTGTTGGGGTACCTCAAGGTCCAGTCCTGGGTCCCTTGCTCTTCTCTATCTATAACTCTTCCCTTGGACAACTAATAAAGTCATTTGGTTTCCAATATCATCTCTATGCAGATGATACACAAATCTATCTATCCACCCCTGAACTATCACCAACCATGCTGGCTCGCGTAACTGAATGTCTTTCCGTCATTTCATCCTGGATGTCCTCTCGCCATCTTAAACTTAATCTTTCAAAAACAGAGTTATTAATATTTCCCCCTGCCAAGAAGAGCTACCCACCTGGTCTATCTATTTCTGTTGACAACACTGAAATATTCCCTGCTCACCAAGCTCGCTGCCTAGGTGTTACACTTGATTTTGAACTGTCCTTTATGCCCCACATTCAATCTGTTTCTAAATCCTGTTACATACACTTAAAAAACATTTCCAAGATTCGAAAATATCTCACAAGAAACTGCTAAAACTCTCATTCATGCACTAATTATCTCCCGCATTGATTACTGCAATGCCCTTCTCATTGGACTCCAACAATATAAAATTATCCCTCTACAGCTAGTCCACTCTGTCAGTCTCTACATTGGTTGCCTGTAAACTACAGAATCAAATACAAAATCCTGTTGCTAACCTATAAAGCCATAAGCAACACTGCACCTACATACATACATATCCTCACTTGTATCAAGATATATTCCAGTTCGTTCTATCAGATCATCACAAGATTTACAACTCACTTCTGAACTTCATAAATGCTCTGATTCACGGTCACAGGACTTCTCCCGGGCTGCACCCACTCTCTGGAATAACCTTACTTGCCCGTTAAGACTATCCACTACTCTACAAACTTTCAAGCATTCCCTTAAAACTTATCTCTTCAGACAAGCTTATCAAATTCTACAACCTTCCTAAGCATGAAGTACCATATTAACAACCACTTCTGCCTTTTTACACATTATTTACACATACCCACACACTCTCTCTTTCTATTCTACAATTCCCTCATCTCTGTTACTAACACTGCTGTGTGACTGGATCATACAGAGCACTGAGAGCACTTCTGCCATACACGCTGACTTGCCCTTATGTATCAAACCCACTGTCCTATAGAGCGTAAGCTTGTGAGCAGGGCCCTCCTACCCACCCAGTCTGTCTGTTATTACCCAGTGTTGTTTATACTGATTGTTAAATTGTAAAGCGCTACGTAATCTGGGCGCTATATAAAAACCTGTTAATAAATAAATAAGAGAGTTTAACTCTGAAGTTAAGGAGTTGATTTTTTTCTATTTGTTGTGTTTTGCAATGGGTAAAAACAACAAATGGAGTGTATTTATAATGGCTCCCCTAATTACTGCCTTGTGTGCTTCCCAAACAGGATAAGGATGTCCAAGGTAAAATTTTAAGCAAAATACTCCTGTAACTGAGAGGAGATGTTTTTTTGGAATTGGGGTAGTTTAAGCAAAGTTAAGGCATCATGAAGAGCATCCCCTGGCATGTTCGAGGAAGTTAAAAGAAGACTTGACAATCGAATGGTCCGACCATGGATTGGAACAATGCTGGAGGACACTAAGGGCCAGATTTACTAAGGGGGAATTTTCTCTGGCGATTTAAATCGCTAAACATCGCTGTCAACGCGGGCAAATTTTTTTCTCAAAAATCACCATATTTACAAAGGGACGATTTTCCCCAGCGATTTTCTATCTCGATGTCTGGTGATTTTTAAAGGCTTTATTCGCCGTGATTAAGCCTCTAATCACGGCAAATGAACCCCTTAAAAATCGCCATACATCACTGGAGATGAAAAAAATAACTGTTTTAAAGTTATAGTAAAATTAAAAAAAAATGCAATGCTGAAAATGGCTGCCGCGGCAACCAATTAACCCTTAGCTTGCTTTGGCATCTAGTACTATAAGGCACAGCATGCCCTTGTATTGCAGGGCATGCTGTGCCTTATAGTACCATAAGCGGCAGCATGCCAAGGGTTAAGTGCATGCTGCCGCAACCATAATGAACACCATTACCAAAACAAGTTCCAAATACTGTAAAAAAAAAAACAGAGGATCTCGTGCCAGAGAGTATATATAGGGCACCATTAATGACAGAAGTCATTCGCCGGAGACACTCCGAGGAGGAAGGAGCTCTGCGTGTTCAACAGGCTGGAGGAGAAGAGGAGCTGAAGTCCCGATCGTCGCCTGGCAACACAGATGACTTCAGAAATGTGAGTATGTAATTTTTTTTAGTCTTTCGTTTCAATATATGATTTTCAAGGGGGTTTTTATTTCACTGTAAAAAGCCACAATGATTAGTAAGTTTTAAGGATCGGGCTACATTGTATCTGATTTGAAAAGGAATGAGGCAAATTTATTCTTATAATTTACGCATCGGGGACATTTATTATTTACTAAATAGGGTCAGGGAATATGAGTCTTTTCTTTATTGTGATAGCGCCATAACAATTAATTATTTATTATGTTTGGGCCATATTATGTAGTTCATTATTCTATTCGGGGTAGATTTTAAATTATGTTCGGGGCTAATTAATTATTTATGTATTGTGATCGGGGTACTGTATTTTTTTTTTGGGTAATGGGTGACTTCACTATTTTTTTTTACAGTATCGGGAACTTATTTTGGTAACAGTGTGCACTATGGTTGCGGCAGCACGCACTTAACCCTTGGCATGCTGCTGCTTATGGTACTATAAGGCACAGCATGCCCTGCAATACAAGGGCATGCTGTGCCTTACAGTCCTAGATGCCGCAGCATGCCAAGGGTTAATTGGTTGCTGCTGCAGCAGCCAAAAAAAAAAGATTCCATAATAAGCCCATCTATGTAAATGGATGCCTAGAAGCTTATGCAATGGCAGATATACCTGAGTTAAAAAACAAGGTGTACTAAGTTGGCCAAACCAACATATAGAGAATGATCAAATTACCATTACTTATGTTAAACAAATTACTTAAAGACTAAAAATCTACACATGCTAAAGGATTTGGGGATGTTTAACTAAGTGTTCCAGTACTGGAACCTACTTGCTGTAGAGGCATGAAATACCACACCAGAAACAGTTCTGGGAAATCTGATAAGATCTCTGCCGTCAGTGGGGTCTTTCACTGTGTAAGGGTGACCATTACTATCGACAATCAATCAACTGAAAGGGAAAGCCACATTTATATTTGTATTCATGGTCCCGTAAGATAATTCGATGTTTGAAGATTGTGGAGGGGCCAAATCCTGGAAAACATGAAGTTTTGCATTCTCAATAAAGATGTATTGTTGATTGCTACATACGTTGGAGATCCTGTTTTTAATTTGTAATGACAGGAATCGCAAGATAATGTCACGTTGAGGTTCAGAATCCTTTGGTTTAGCCCTGAGGGCTCTGTGTGCAAGTTTAATGTGTAAGTCCTTCTTTTTAAGGTCAGGGACAAGGAAGATAAAAAGGTGAGTGAGGAATTGGTCGAATTGGTGAGTTTTGACTGACTCTTTAATATTATGGACCCTCAAGTTATTGCAACATTCTCCGTTTTCCAGGTACACCGTTTTATCCCTTAAGAATTCAATTTCTCTGTGGAGGTAGGCTATGTCTTGTGAGACTTCTCTGAGCATTTTAGTATTTGCATCCGTCTCCTTAATTTCTAACATGCGATTTGAAAGAGACGCAATGTCCTTCCTCAGTTTGCCAGATAATTTCAGAGGATCGTAAAGGAGGATTTTATATCAGATATCATCAGTTGGATGACACAGTGTGTGGTGAGGTCCACCATGTGATCAGGTCCACATGCCAGGAAGCACCAAGAGTGATGTAGGGTCTGAGCGGGGCACATAGATGTGTGCCCAGAGTAAAAAGGATTAGGGTAGATAAATTACGGAAGCACTTTTTCAGGGGTTTTGGGGTGAAAATAGTGAGGTGGATGGGAGCTGGAGTGAAGCACATCCGTCCTCACTCAGCGCTAGACCACTACAGCAGGAAGAAATTTCTATAGCAATGTACAGCAATTTTTTTTTGCTGATGTAAATTGTCTCTTAGTAAATCTGGCCCTAGGTGTTTAACAGCTGATGTATATGTGAGGGTGTCCAGGCAATTAGCAGGTCCGCAAATAAGCTTCACAATCTCATAAAAACTCATTAAGTAAAAAGGTGAAGGTGAGTTAATTGTAAATGAGATATCTATTTAAACAATTTAAACAACAAATAATAATAATTATAAATACTTTCCATTAGAGTGCTATTCTTGCATTTTCTTTAAGAAAAAAATTAGAGAAGAGGTATTAATGTATGTAGTTAATGAGTTAGGGATAAATTCAACTTTAATAGGGAGTATTTGAGAACAAACTGAGGCACTTTAGGTAACCATAGTACTGGAGTGATACATAAACCACTCGCAAAGAGGTAAGCTTAGATTTGGTACTTTAAAAATGGCAACAGAATTTCTAAAATTGATGTTGGTGAGAATATAGGATAAAGTGATAATCAAGCAGTATGGTTTAGTATAAGGATCAAGAAAGACACAAAAACAAGTGTGCTAGATTTTAGGAAGGCTTTTGTGTTAATAGGGAAATGTGAAAGTAATTGTTTGGCAAAGTGGAGACACATGAAAGGAGTGCAGAATTGCGGAAATTTTAAAAAAGCATTATTAACAACCTTTGAATCAGAAAGGTTAGGAAAAGCCAAAGTGGTTTACAAAATTGGTAACAAATTGAAAGCAAAAAAGATGGCCTTTAGAAATTATAAGCTAACTCAGAATAATTATCACAGTGAGTATTTTGCAAATCAAAAAGAAACTAAAATGTTTTCAGGGCAACAAAGGCAACAGCCCGCTTAGTACGTCTACCCTGTTACACATCTCTGTGTTATCTGCAAAACGGCGTATTTTTCCATTGAAAACATAGGCAAAATCATCAGTAAATATATAAAGTAGCACTAGTGCAAGTACAGATTCCTAGGGAACTCCACTGGTTACCTAACCAGTCTAAGAAAAGACTGCATTTACTACAACACTCTATTGTCTATCTTGTTCATATCATGTCTTTGAGTGAAATCCCATCTAAAACTAAAGAAGTTATAGTAAGGCTGCAACTTAGATTTCCTTCTCCTCCCATGGCAGCCCCGACCACCTGGGTTAAGACCTTTCCACCTGGGCTCACAAGAAAGAAAAAAGACACCTGGCAGACTATATAAACGTCACTTCCCCTGCCTTCAGTGTTTTTTTTCTTTCCTGCGGGCTTACAGGCAGGAGGGTCGTCTAGAAGATTATCTGCAGAGAGGCTTACCTTGTTTCCCGCCGCCGCTTCCAGCACTCAGGCGAGGAGTGAGAGGGGAATCCCCAGGAGTGAGAGGGGAATCCCCACTCTAAGAAGTCTGGGTGAGCCCTCTCTGTGTAGCATGTTGTTATCTGTGCATGTTCGTGCATGTTATTTATGCATATATTTTGGTGAGTGTTATTGTGTATGTTACCGGTGCATGTTTCGGTACACGGTGCATAGTATTTGTTATTATCCGCACATTTTCTGTGCATCATTTTTGCATTATTAAGTATTTTTTTTACTAGTCTTACATATGTGTTTTAGGTCTGAATCAAGTAGGACTCTTAAATCCAGACATAAGAAACTTCACTTAGCAAGATGCTCTATGTGTGATTCCTCATTACCGGATAAATTTAAAGGAACCATTTGTGAGAAATGCAAGCCTCACGATCAATTACTGCCCACTTCCTTGCTCAGTTAATTACTATGATGAAGTCCGCCATGTCAGAGACATTTATTACCAAAGTGGACTTGAAACAGTTTTCTTTGAAAAGGCCACGATCTGGCCCTAATGACCATTCCGATTTATCGGAAGGGGAATTACCTGAATGTTCCCAGGGGATATCTGAACTTTCAGAAGCAGAGTCTGAGGAGTCACACAAGGAAGAGGATTTTAATCCCGATTTAGTAAATAATCTTATACGTCTAATTAATAAATCTCTAGAGATAGAGGAATCTCAAGAACAACTAAAGTTGCAAGACGTGCTGTTCAAGGATTCGCATAAAAAGAATAAAGTCTTTCCTCTGTTTCAGCCTTTGAAAGATATTATAGCTTAAGAATGGAAGCATCCGGATAAAAGGGTGTTGGTTCCTTCACGTATCCTTTTCTGGCAGAAGATGTAAGAAAGTGGGAAGAGGCCCCTAAGATTGATGCGGCCGTATCCAGAATTTCTAAAAGAACGACTTTGCCTTTAGAGGATGTGAATATATTCAAAGATCCCATGGACAAAAGAATCGAAATAGGATTAAAAAAACATGCTATCCTGGGAGTAGCACTTAAACCGGCAGTGGCCAGTTAAATCACTTCCAGGGTCATGAGAGGCTGATGCCACACACTAGAAGCGGACATCCTAGATGAAGTCAAGAGGTCTGAGCTACTTAAGTCAGTACAGGATATGCAACTTACGATCGAATTTTTATGCAAGGCATCGTTAGATTCGGTCAAGTTAACCTCCAGAGCTACAGGCTCAACTGCTGTGACCAGAAGGGCTTTGTGGTTGAAACCCTGGAGTGCAGACACTAAATCAAAAAGTAAACTGCTCTCTCTTCCCCTCCAGGGCGACTATTTATTTGGTCAGAAATTAGATGAGCTGATCTCCAAGTCCTCGGGAGGTAAGTCACAGTGGCTACCGTCTGATCGATCCCAGAGGAAAAGCTATGTGGTGAAGAAGGCATCGGGGGGATTACGAACAATATTGGACCTAAGAAGACTCAACTTCTATCTAGAGAGCAGGTCATTCAAGATGGAATCAATAAAGTCTATCCTGCCAAATCTAAAGAGAGAATCCTGGATGACCACGATAGATCTGAAGGATGCGTACCTGCATATCCCTATACACAAGTCTCATCATCAGTACCTCAGATTTCACGTGTTCGGGGAAAGTTTCCAGTTGGTAGCCTTGCCATTCGGCCTAGCAAGCTCACCCAGAACATTCACAAAGACACTGGTGGTCTTGGTAGCCAAACTCAGGATGGAGGGCATTTCTCTGTGGCCGTATCTCGACGACGTTCTAATCGCAGCTTTATCTCAAGACCAAGTACACATGGATACGATAAGAACTATTTAAGTCCTGGAACAACATGGCTGGATCATCAATCATCTGAAAAGCCATTTGATACAAACCAAAAGAATAACATACCTAGGAGTCATCATAGACACAAGCCAGATGTCAGTGTCTTTGACAGAAGCCAGGATAGACAACATAAGAAAGTATCTAGCCCCAGCTAAAAAGGAGATGGATCACGGCGTTACAGTGTACGAAGACACTGGGTCTTATGTCCGCGGCGCTAAATACCATGCAGTGGGCAAGACTTCACACACGGTGGTTCCAGGCCTGTTTCCTTGGACAATGGAACAGGGACAGCAAAAGATTACATCAAAAGATCTATCTATCGGTAAAAGCAAAAGAAGATCTGAGATGGTGGCTAAATATGAAAAGGCTGAGAAACGGAAGGAGTTTCGAATTACCGCAATTGGTAATAGTGACTACAGATGCCAGATCTTCCGGTTGGGGGGCTACCTACGATCAAGATTATGCCCAGGGAGTCTGGTCCACAAGAAGCAGTCATCTACATTCAAACCTAAGGGAGATGAGGGCAGTATTAGTAGCATGCCATGCCTTCCAGGACAGACTTCATCAGAAGAACTTAACTATCCAATCAGTCAAGATAGTGGCATCCTTTATCAACAAACAGGGCGGCACTAAAAGCAGAAGCATGATGAAACACGGCAGGTCTTGCAGTGGGCGGAAAAACAGGTCATCAATATCTCGGCCATCTTTATAGCAGGCAAGAAAAATGTAAAAGCAGATTTTCTCAGCCGCCACGTCGTCAATCCAGGGGACTGGGAGCTGGCGCACGACACATTTAAGATGATCACAGGTCTCTGGGGCATCCCTCAGATAGACCTGATGGCAGACAGAAGCAACAGGAAGGTACCAACCTATTTTTCCAGATACAGAGACCCGGAGGCTCTAGCAGTGGATGCACTAACCGCTCCGTGGAATTTCAACCTGGCGTATGCCTTCCCTCCGGTGCCCATGATTCCAAGGCTGCTAAAAAGGATACAGCAGGAAAAGGACAAAGAACTGGCTACAAGCTCATTAAAAGTCCAAATTTCAGCTCCGAGTGCGATCATGGACAGGGACATCGCTAAAAACAAATATATATCTAGGTTCATTCAGGCTGCTAAGAGGGTCAGACCAACTTTTCGCCAGCCTATAGCCTCTTGGGTCCTTAATTTCGTTCTGAAAGCCTTGACCCAAGCACCTTTTGAGCCCCTACGAGATCCCGTTAAAATGAAGGACACTTAAGGTAGTATTTCTCGTGGCAATCACATCAGCCAGATGCATATCTGAACTGCAGGTCTTATGGGTGGAACAGCCATTTATAGCCTTTCACAAGGAAAAAGTGGTGCTGCGAACCCATCCTCAATTTCTACCTAAGGTGGTCACCGCTTTGCATATAAACCAGGAAATCACACTCCCAGCTTTATATCCTAATCCCAGAAGCACGAAGGAAGAGAATTTGCATAAATTGGATCTCGTTAGGGCCTTAAGGGTTTATGTGGACAGAACCCTTGAGCAAGGCAGCCTCCATCGCAAGATGGATAAAATCCTGCATTAAGGAGGCATATCTGAAAAAGGGCAAAAGCCCACCAGTAAATGTAAAGGCTCACTCTACTAGATCAGTAGCGACTTCATGGGCAGAAAGGAACTCTGCTTCTATAGAAGACTTATGTAAAGCGACCTGTTGGGCCTCAGTGCATACTTTCGCTAGACACTTTAGAGTGGATGTGGCTGCATCCTCAGATGCTAAATTTGGGGAAAAAGGGCCTGATCCAGAGCTACGAAATTTGCCGATTTCGTGCGAGTGTACGACCGTTTTTTACGTATTTTCGTACGAAATTTCGCACTGCGCATGCCCAGTATGACAGCTTCCGGTCGGCTGGACGACATGATCGTATAGCGGTCGTATGGTGTGCGTATTTTTCGCTCGAGGGGCGTGCGTTTAATACGACGGTCGCCTGGGCGCTCGTTTTACTACACGGAGGCGGGGATAGCCATTTAAATTGTACAGTATGGGCGTGCTAAGCCCGTACGCTCAGCGTATTATGTGCGAAAATTCGTACGGCCGACGGTAGTACCCAGTGTAGGGTATAGCCGCCGTAAGCAGGTACTTTACTATGGGAGTGTTAGGGGTGTGCATGTTTATTCGCACAGTCGAACGTACGCATTCGCCCGCCGTGCGAAATTTCGTAACTCTGGATCAGGCCCAAAGTCCCTAAAGCGGCCACTTTATAGATCATTTTGTCAGGTGATGGGTGGTTTTTTTTTCACTTGTTTTCCTCACTCTCCATCACTTAATTTTTTATCCCTCCACTATTGTTCTTTCTGCTTGGGCATCACCCAGGTGGTCGGGGCTGCCATGGGAGGAGAAGGAAACGGCATATTATCACCTGTTAATGTTGTTTCCTTGACTCCTCCATGGCAGCCCCTAGTTCCCTCCCTATGTTTTCATTATGTATTCGGTGTTATTATGATGGTGGAAGTTGATTATTGAAGCTTGTAAAGTTTAAGACACTGAAGGCAGGGGAAGTGACATTTATATAGTCTGCCAGGCTTTTTATCTTTCCTGTGAGCCCAGGTGGGAAGGTCTTAACCCAGGTGGTTGGGGCTGCCATGGAGGATTCAAGGTCATATGCTGTTTATTTAGATTATTAATCATTTTGTGTATCCTAGTGTGTCTATCCTGTTACATACCTTTGTGTCATCTGCAAAAAGGCATATTTCCCCCTTGATACCACAAGCAATAACACCAGTAAAGATATTAAGTAGTACTGGTCCAAGTACAGATCCCTGGGAAACTCCACATGAGTACATGATTTTGCATTTTTTTTACATTAAAGTCATAATGGTACTCATATGTGCAAAAAATACCAATCAGAGTGGGGGTTTTGTTGAGAGTGTTAGGGGTATGGGAGGTCATCTTAATTATTTTTGTTCAATATTCACAAGAGAAAGAGGAAGGAATCACTTTTCAGTAGGAAGACCATTGATGCAAAGGAGGCAATTAATACTACTTTCACTGAGGTATTAAAAGAAATTTTAAAGCTGAAATCCAATCCTGAGACAGGGTGCTCTATTTAAGTCCAGAGCACTGATCAGTCAGTGCCAGAACAACCTGGTCTTCAAGGTGACTGGTTCCTGTTGTATAGCGCTGCTGCTATTTTCCAAGTCAAGTCCTATTCATGTCTAGTCCTAGTCCAGTCGAGGTCAAGTCCTGTTCCAGTTCATGTCTATTTATGGTCCAGTCCAGGTTAAGTCAAGTCCTGTTCATGTCTATTTCTGGTCCAGTTCAAATCTAGTCAAGATCAAGTTAAGTCCAGTCCAGTACTGGTCCAATCCATGTCAAGTCAAGTCCAGTCCAGGTCAAGTCAAATCCATATCTGGTTAAGTCCAGCTCAGGTAAGCTTGTTTTGTTTTGTTCAGTCCAGTCAAGCCTGCTTTGTCCAGTCCAGTCAATTAAAGTAAAGCCTTGCCATATATCTTCAAACTCCTTGGCTACTAAGCAGGTCATACATCAAACCCTCTAGCTTCCATTACTTCGCTGAATCCCTATCACGTCCCTGGGAACCCAGAGCATTCACCCAACCAAGTCAGGCCGTGATACAAATATAGTTGCATGGATACAAACAAGTTAGATAATGGAGGGTTCCCCTTCTGGGAATGGTAAGGTAACCAGTGGAGTTCCCTAGGAATCTGTACTTGGACCAGCGCTATTTAATATCTTATCTTAACTGGTTATAGTGCCTGTGGTATCAATATCCCTTTTTGCAGATAACAAATATGTGTAACAGGGTAGACACACCAGGACGGATACACAAAATGAGGAATGATCTAAGTAAATTAGAGCAAAAGTTTGGCAACTGCAATTTAATATAAAAAAAAATGCAAAATCATGTACTGGAGGCGCAAAAAACCCAAATGCCCCTTTAGAGATGATTGATATGGCCACACCAAGAATACTATAATCAGTTCTAAGGGAAAGTGGAAATATGATAGCAGCTTCAAATATACCAAGGGTATAACAAGCTAAAGTAGAGTGGTATTTTTCAAAGAAAGAGTTGTAATAGAACACAAGGGCATGTGTATAAACTTGAAAGTGGTAGCTTCAGAGAAAATGTGTGGAAAAATTACTTCATTAAAGGGTGAATGATAAGTGAAATAACCTCCCACCTGAGGTGATTGAAGCTAACGCAGTAAAACCATTTTAACAAGATTGGGATATATATAAGGAGAATGCATTACAGTACTATATGTGGTGGCATGCTAAGAATTATTAGCATGCCGCACTATGTTTTTTAGGATTTAAAATGAGGTATATAACATTTGAATTAATTTATTTATTGTTTTTTTTTTTATTACTTTTTTGAGTGTTGACTTTGCAGAGATTTTGCAAATTGCTGTATAGTAAATACAGCGATCTGTATGTTCTGCATCGCCATGGCGATTGTAAAAATGGTGATTTAGAAAAGGGAGCATTTTGGGGGTTTTATGCCGAGTTCCCTTTAGTAAATATAACAATTTTAAAATCTCTGAAAAATTGCCAAAAAAACAGCTTAGTAAATCTGGCCCTAAGACTCCACATAAACTCCCCTTGTAAACTCATCTATTTGGCCTGGGGCGCCGTTTTCTGAAAAAAAACTAAAGGGTAAGTATATTGTAAAATAAATTTGGCATACTTACCAATTCATTAGTAGAACTTTCTGATTTGTAATATCTCTGAAATAGAGACAGCTGAAAATGAGCTTTCAGATGTCTGTGTTTTGAAAATAGAGTTTTCTTTAAGGAGAATGCACCCCCTAAATGGGGAAGAGATCACCACATAGATCAGGGAAGTGGTATATCTGTAGATGTTTTTGATCTTTAATAAAATACAAGTTCAATTTTGTTATTACAAATTAATTATTGGAACAAAAAAATAGCTGTTTGTGTTCATATTCCATGTTTTTTAGTTTTTGGTTGCATTTGTATGATTGATTCCAGGGAGTCTGCAGATTTTATTGAGTAATTTGTGTACCAAAACATGCACAAGTTATTTTGCTAAATACATTACATTATTTTGTACACATTTTAAACACATTTCACTCTGTTTAGAAGTGCTACGGTGCAAAATATCACCTATTCTGCTTTTTTAAACTAGCCTGAAATACATGCTTAAGAAAAATACAATATACCACAAAAGCTCTTAATTGAGTATAGTTTAATATATCCCTTGAGACATGACAAATAGCAATTAAATAAAATATATTGTTATTTTTCCTAAAGTAATTTCAGGATAATTTTGGACCTAAGTATGAAACAGTCTCCAATTTTCTAATATGATAATATAGAAGAGAGAAATGTTATAAGGACAATTTCTAGACAGACGAATTTTAGACTGTAAAGCTGGGAACACACTGGGACTTTTTGTAATGATTCATTACTGTGATTACTCATGATTCTGCAGCTGATTTTTGTACTCTTAACACTAAAACCACCCCCACCCCGGATCATTAAGTACTTAACAGTACACTCTAAAGATAAAAAGCAGATATCAGGCATCAGATTAAATGATCAGATGTTATTTTCTATGACTCTGCAGCATCATTGGACAGTACACACTGGTAAAATATTTGCGGAAACTATTTGATTTTGTGATTTGCACGATAATCAGCTGAAAAAAAGCCCCAGTGTGTACTCTACTTACAGGAGCACAAATTATGGTACTCTAACTATTCAAAAACATTCAATCTTCTCTGATTATTCCTTTCAGAAGCATGTCCATGAATAGTTTTACACAGATCACACATTAAAGCTTGTGTAGTTTGCTTAATGCAGTGTCAATATCTCATTGTTTGTCTACATAATAAAAAACACACACACACACACACATATACACACACACATATATATATATATATATATATATATATATATATATACATACATACACACATTTTAGGCACATTACAAAAACAAACCCTTTCAAAATATTAATAAAATAAATTAAATGTACTGAACCCTATAGATTCATAAGAAATGGTATTTCTATCGTTTTAATGAATACAGAATGCATTTAAGAATGTTAATGCTTCACTTAAATAATAAACAGAACATGTGTACAATTTATTCAGTGTAACTGATGGTTCATTACAGCAATTTGAGAATAATTAATCCTGTCAAATATATTTCTGTTTATATACATATTCTAAGTATGTTTATTGACAGAGATGCTTAACACCATAAACAAACAGATAATACTAAACTGGCATATTAACCACCACTAGCATATTGTTAGTTACTAGCCAATAACATTATGTAATAATGGAATATGACAATACATGGTCCCAAAATGGTTTGAACTTGAGCGCCAATACACTACTTGGATCAATTAATAAAATAAAAAACAAAATAGCAAATTTATTAAATAATAAAATAAATCCCTACAGATTAAGATTTTTTCCACCAAATGATGCTCACTGAACAGGAACAATTTACCCTATAAGTGTTCATAACCTTATATTGGTCATTTTGCACAACTGAATGAGTCCTAACAACTCTAATAATTCTGTGTAACATAAATTTACAAATAGAGTGTGAAACAACATTTTTAAAAATATCAAGAAAAAGTTTCCAAGTCTCTAAAATGTAAACTGTACAGCTCTCCATACATTTTGACTAGAATCACATGAAACCTTACTGCAATTTCACTCGTCTCTAATGATTTAGTACACAATGTTCTTGGACCAGATCCAGACTTGGGAAACATGGGCATTGTCTACTCAATGTAAGCGGGAAAAACCCCTAAATTCCAGGAGCACACACGAGACCTACTAAAGCTTCCAACACATTTCTGAATCCCCAGGATGGAGACGGTGCAGAAATCTTAGAATAGGGTCTTGCACTTGTAACCAAGTATGAGCGAGTGAAGTGTACCCATATGGATGGTATGATCCTGCACCAGCTGGACATCTGAACATGGCCTCTGCTGAAGTCAGGGATTTGGATCCAGCCCTTGTGTCCAGACTACATTTTATTACTTAATTTTTTCTATAACTTATCAATATTTCATAAATATATTATGGTTATAAGTTTTTTTATATTTAGCACTACATGTGGTGTTTTCTTGTGCTGACTATTGTGGATGCTACTTTTTTCTATTTCATTTTCAGTTTCATTTTGTTGTACTTTAGACTGGGCACTCACTCATGTCTCATATATTTTCTAAATATGCATTTTAGTATATTTAGGATCTTTTCCAATTAATTAATTTGCCAACTTTGTGGTGATTGAAAGGATCAATAGACAGAGTACTTTGCACATGCAGGGCCGTATGCAGAGCTCCGGCCGCATTGCATTTGCAGACGGAGTTTTCAGAAAAGTGCTAATGCGCAGTAATTTTGTAACGTAATCTACGTTACTTCTTGCAACATAGATTGCGTAGACGCAGTCTTAAAGACCGCATATACGCAATCTACGTTGCAAGAACGTAGATTACATTACAAAATTACTGCGCATGCGCAGTAGCACTTTTCTGAAAACTCCGGCTGCAAATGCAATGCGGCTGGAGCTCTGCATACGACCCGCTATATTTAAGTATAAGGAATTGTACTTCTATGTAATCGGCATTAAATATAAGCAAAAGCAGGCTGTAAATCAAAGGTGTCTTAGATGAGATGACTAATTATGTGCATTTAAGCTGTATTAAACATTACAGAACAAGAGTGTTCATAATATTTATATATAGTTTTGTATCTATGTTACAGCGAAAGAGAAATTGAGACTGTTGAGATCAGCTAGCCCATATACAGAAGCTAATCACAATGCATTTGATTTAATTTTATCTTTAGAAAATAGACATTAATATATACCAAAATCTAAACATATCATAGCACTATAGACTGTGAAACACAGTGTTGCATGTGCTAACATTAATCATGATATTTACTCTACAATTTAAAAAATCTTAGGGCCAGATTTACTAATGTGCAAGAAAAGAAAAGTGGAGATGTTGCCCATAGCAACCAATCAGTTTATAGTTGACTTTTTTTTTGCATGTAATAGGAAAGTGAAAGTTAGAATCTGAGTGGTTCAGAAAAAATAAACAGTCAGTGAGATTGTTTTTTGTTTTTCAGAAATCAGTATGCTTTTAGTTTTTTTGGTTTTGTTTTATTTGCCACATTTTGTCAACCATAGTTACCATTTGTAACCCAATGCATATCATACCATATAATTTTTTTTAAAATATATTTCAGAGGAGTCTGTTAAATTACTTTAGGGTTTGACAATTTGTTTTATAAAATGTAGGAGGCCACATTATTTTTTCTAGCATGTGTGTAGCCTACTTTCTTAAATGTCCCAGCGCACTGCCTCTTAATCCTACACCTTCTTCCCTTGTCAGTGTAATCACCTCTCAATCTGGATTACCATGTATTATCAATTTCCACTTTAGCTTGATGTTTATTACCCTCTGTCAATCATTGTTCTCTTCCTCTCACCATTATTTGTCATATGTTTTATGTGTATTTATGTTTAAGTCTTTTATAATAATTTCTTTCTTTCCACTTATTTGTTGTTTATCTGTTTTCACTGCTTATTCCTCATACGATGCATCTGGAGAGCAACTGAAGTTTAATTTACTTAAAGTAAAGGATTGTTATATTTTTAAAACAGTTACTACCTGTTTAAATGTCAGTGTTTAATTCCTTTAAATATATATAAATAACATATGTAGGATGTAACAGCAGACACATATAAAGTTAGAATGCTCTGGGTTATATAAATTATACAAGGTTATAGTAATCATTTATCTTATGTATAAATACAGCTACAAAATTTGCCCACAGATGATACAGAAAAGTACTAGTAACCAAGGGTTTGTGAGTTGAAATACTGATGTATATAAAAATGAAAAATCTTTCTGCTAAACAAAGATATTATCATTAAGAGTAAGGAATGCACTGAACAGTGAGTGGGAGCGGCTTCTGCTCTGGCAGAATTACTCTGATGTGAAGAGGGGAAAAACAGATTAAGCAGGTCCCCATGCATGTGATTTGCCTGCCAGAGTAGGTAATATTTCTGGTTGCCATTTGCTGATCCCTGAATCCCTGAATTACTGTGCAGTGTATTTCAGAAAATGATAAAGACAAAATTATCAGGGAAAAACTGAAGTAATCTCACAAACATTAAGGGGTCTATATAAAGTGACACAAAGGTCATTATGGGTCATTCCATGTCAAATCATTACAGCTTTAAACCCGATCATCTCAGATTTTCATAAAATTTGGTATGATGGTAGACAACACATAGTAACTGTCATATGTAAAATGTTAGCCCTCAGTGATACACGGTGCTCATGCAGCAGGGTTGCAAACATGACAAAATTTGGTAGGATGGTAGACAACACATAGTAACAGGGTTGCAAACATGACAAAAAATTAAAAATTTATGCTTGCCAGGTCAACTACAATGAATCATAACTTTGCTTCTGATTGTGCTACAACTTTCATGTTGGTCTTGTTTTGAAGCTAAAGAATCATAGTTTTCATAAAAAATTGTTTTATATTTAAATATTGACTTCTACATTTTAAGGTCACATTATTTGACCTTTGACCTTCAATATCTAAAAAAGTGTATGTTTAATTCTTTTGTACATAAAGTATGTTATGCAGTTAAATACCTCTTTGGTATAAGTTTCATTTTGGGAAGCCTTTGGGAACAGGAGTAAAAGAAATATTATATCACTTGTTTAACTAGTTCTTAAAGCAGAAGCTGCAGCCAGACTAAGATGAACACAGAGACACTACAAGACTGAAGTCTGAACTTCAACTGCCACAGAGTCTCCAACATGAACCATTCCACCAGGTACAAAAAACTCTGGTCCCGAGTTTCCATCAGTTACTATGGAAATATCAGTTAATTCATTAAAACTGGCAAGTGACAGTTGGAAGCTCAAGAGCGGAATACTTTGTACCTAGTAGAATGGGTCATGTTGGAGGGTATGCTGCTGTACTCAATATTCTTTATACTCCTGTTCCCAAAGGCATCCCAAAATGAAACTTATACCAAAGAGAGATTGTATTTAACTGCATAACATATTTTATGGGAAAAAATTAAACACACTTTTTTTTAATATATTCAAGGTCAAATGTAAAATCATGTGATCTTGAAATGTAGAAGTCAATATTTAAACGCAATAGACAGCCATTGGCGAAATGCGAGTCGGCAACTACCCACGTGGACGCTCAACACTTGCTGCATGCCTTCTCAGTCTTATGCCTCTGTGACGCTGGTAAGATCGTTCCACATATTGGTCACGATCAACAAACTGTTACATGTTTGATTTTGTATTTAAGGCCTCCGATTTAATTGAACAGGGTTCAATAGGGCTTTCTCAGAAGCGAAGCACCGCCGTGAGGCGGCTTTATTATTTTTTGTTGTTATTTTCCAGAATAGGGTTAACTTAGAACCTGATTGTTCCTTCTACCAATACCATATACCAGATGCTATTTGCAACTCATTCTGTACTGATTTTTTTTTGAAGGCAATAAACTGACCATAATTTTAATGGGCTTTGGATATTTTGGCTGCAGCAATTATATGTTTGGTCCGTGGGTTTATATGTACATACACATTTTTGAATTGATGTTTTTTATATTTGTCTGTATATTTTTTGCTTGACCCTATATTTTTAACCAAATAGAATACATTTTCTGTTTTACCTCTGCTGTGCATATCTGAAAAGTGCTCCTTTTTTTGAAATCACTCTATACTTCCATTTTTAAGTACAATATTTAAATATAAAACTATTTTTATGAAAACTATGATCCTTTAGCTTTAAAACAAGACCAACATGAAAGTTGTAGCACAATCAGAAGCAAAGTTATGATTCATTGTAGTTGACCTGGCAAGCATAAATTTTACATTTTTTGTCATGTTTGCAACCCTGCTGCATGAGCACCGTGTATCACTGAGGGCTAAAATTTGACATATGACAGTTACTATGTGTTGTCTACCATCCTACCAAATTTTATGAAAATCTGAGATGGTTGGGTTGGAAGCTGTGATGATTTGCCATATAGCTGTAGATAAAATATTGTATTCTTTTACAAAGTGTCTATGAGAGGTGAAAAAGCAAAGGTGTTTGCTAGAGTTTATTTTGGGACACAAAAAAAAAATGCAGATGCAAGCTTAGCTTATTTACATATATTACAAGATGATGCCCAAAACATGAATTTAAAATGAAACAATAATCAGATAATGCATACACACACGCGCACATACATACATCTACTTTCATTTCCAGCTTCTTTTTTTTCTAAACTTGGTTGGCAATTAGCAAAATGCTAAGCAACAGATTAAATCTTAATTTGGCAAACCAACAACAGCTAAAACCGGACTGAAAGCATAAAAAAAAAAGCAAACCCCCCCCCCCCAATAATCTGTACTCCTATTATTAAAAAGAACCAGCATGTATAATGCAGAATTTCTAAATGCATTGAATCTTTCAGATTCTTATCGTTCATAGCAGCAAACATGAGGTCCATAGAAATCCGATTGTAGTTCTGTCTAGTTTGAGTAACAACAAGTATAAACATTCATTCTGTTCTCAAAACCATGGGTGGATTTTCACTGTCTTCATCAAGTTGAAGAGCATGGGGTTCATCTTCTAAATTTGTCCCTCCTACAGCCCCAAGATCATCAGAAAAGGCTGTATAAACAAACAAAGCAGTCAAGTCAGCAAATGTTATTCTCATTTAATTTTAAATTTATAAATTTATAGCTATACATTTGTTTATTTGCTGCTTATTATAATATGCACTAATAATCAATTACTAGATGCTATATGATTAATAACACAAAGTGTGTTAATGTATTGATTACATTGGACATCTACAGGTTTAGAATGATGGAATTACCGTCGTTCCACGAAAATAAGACAGGGTCTTATAATTTCTCCAAAAAAGGCACTAGGGCTTATTTTCAGAATAGGTCTTATTTTTATTGTCGGGAGATAAGCCACAATACAGTAGACTGCAGAGAATTGAACTACAGATCCCTCTAGTGGGCAGAAAATGTAAAAGGCTTCAGCACTGCGATGTGGAGAGAAAATGACGGGCAAAATAGCAGGTATCACCACTTCAGGGGCTTGCAGAGTTGCAGGACGGCTATTGCCAACAAGAAAGCAATATAGCAGATTTCAGCTTTCAGAATGGATTCCAGACCAGTGTTGAGCGGGAGCTTCACCACACCAGACGCTGAGATCGGCTCCACAGCACTACAGGAGGAGGTATTTTTCAGCATTACTTTTCAAATGGAGAAGAGCAGAGAGCACCGAGGGGATAGTTTAGGGATGGTCCGTGGAGGAGCCAGATTATACAGCTGCTTTAATGAGGGCAACCAGCTCACTTCTTTCTAAAATGGCAGCTCTTGGTAATGAAGGTGAGGGATTCAGTAGTTATCACAGCCAGAGCTCAGCATTATGGTACCTGTCAAACTAAGAGTCAAGACGTACTGCACATGACTAGGTCTTATTTTCGGGGTAGGGCTTATATTTCAGGAAATTGGAAAATTCAAGCTAGGGCTTATTTTATGACTAGGTCTTATTTTCGGGGAAAGACGGTATACAATAGCTGTTGGCTATTGAAACCTAAATATCCCTTATATCGGCATACATACTCTATAGTTCCTGTATTGCCTATAATAAAACCTTCCAATTCATAATATATTTTAAGATAAACATTCTAAAATCTAGATAGTGATAATAATGAATTGGTAGCTAACGTACATAAGTTTTGCTGATTTATTTACTCATTACCATATGCTATTTATATGAACATTTCTGTAACTCAAAAAGTATGTATTACCATAAACTGGCCATACACTACAAAGATTATTGGCCCAGTAGGAAATGGCCAATGCACGGGACAATTTCCCATTAGGTAAAGGTCCCATGCCACTCACCTTTTTTGCTGGGACCGATAATCCTGGCAGAAGTGGGAAGTGTTGCCAAGATTGACTGGCCAGTCTTGACAGGAGACCCATGCATCCACCCGATAACTAAATTATTGGAACTTAATTGATCTAATGTTCTTTTAACATGTGCATGGAAGACAGAGTCATGGGCTTTTCATGTGCCCCTCCTCCACTGCTAGCCATAGTTAAGCAACCATTTTTATTTCCTTTATTTGACAGAACAGTCAAAACATATTTAAAAATACAAACTCCCTCTTTTATAATTATTTTTACAAGCTTATAATTCAAAAGCGCAATAATATCAATTATACTTTACTTTTAGTTTATGAGTTTACAAAAATATGTCAGGATTTAGACAGTGGGGCATTATCAAATAGTGAAAGCTACCATATTAGAGAAGAATCAGCATGCAATTTCTATTTATTTATTTATGTTTATTTCATAGCTACATTGCGTCTCTAATTTTATATCCTTCTGCTTGTACATGTAAAATGTGGCTTTCCCTTTATTTTGATTATCCACACTATTTGGATTTTATGCATAATAAATGTTTTTACATACAAGGCTTTAAACAGCACACTATCAGCCTTTGAGATTCAATGATTCTACGGGTTAGATTTACTAAACTGCAGAAATGTTGCCCATAGCAACAAATCAGATTCTAGCTCTTACTTTCCTATTACATACTACAGAAATTTAGCTAGTATCTGATTGGCTGCTATAGGCAACATCTCCACTTTTCCTTTTGCTCAGTATGGTAAATCTATCCCTATGAGAGAATTATACATTTTTACGATTTTGGAAGGCGATTCACAGCTTTTAAATCTATATTACTAAAATTATGATTAACTGAAATATTATATTTTAAAAAATCCAGACAAATAATATGTGGTGGAGAGAACATGTCATAATAGAAAATATGGTAAAAGAAGGAGTGCATGCAGTTATTTTAAATTTAACTATATTAATGCAAATACCCTTTTGGAAATCAAGTGTATAATTTAACTAAACCTTCCCTAACTGAAGTATTTATATTTTATACAATTGTTTGGCATATTATCTGCTCCATGCATTTGCAGGAAGGAATCATTAAACTCCTTTGAAAGAGGTGATACTTAACAGTCAAGAAACCACAAAAACTACAGGTGAAGTAGTCTTAACTGGGACTGAAGTCAACACATGTAAAAAATGGCATTGTACCAACAAGATCATCAGTCAGGTAGCTAATAAGGGTATGAGTGATTACTGTACTTTAAATTTAACAGTATAACAGTTCCATTTTAGATATATCGTAAATACTAGTTAGCATAGTGCCTGTAAATTAGCTACATGTACACAAAGCTAAAGAAAAATAGAATATTTGGTGGGGTGGTCTCAGTCTCATTAAAAGATGGCAACATAAATATAAAGGAAAATGTATAATCTGTACAATTACACAAATATTATATTGCACAATTAAAATAAATTCAATTAAACAGTTGATCATATGCAGTAAAACCTTACCATGACTCGATGGTGATGTTGAGTAAACATCTTTTGTTGCTGCAGCACTATAGTTTTTTGATGCAAATGGTCTATCAAGAGCCGCAGA
This sequence comes from Limnodynastes dumerilii, assembly GCA_011038615.1. NCBI lineage: Eukaryota > Metazoa > Chordata > Amphibia > Anura > Limnodynastidae > Limnodynastes > Limnodynastes dumerilii. The sequence goes on along the minus strand of WWET01002701.1, from coordinate 93,624 downwards.
TTCTAAAATTTCATTGGTAGGCTCCATACTGCCATCCAACCTGAAAAAGATAATATATACATAATAAATATCACAACATATGGACAGATTCCACAGGGTGCATTATTTGTAATGCTTTCCTATTGCATGTAAAAAAAATCTAGTTTTAACAGGAGAAATAACATCAGATGATAACAGGTCCTTTTCAGCTTAGCCATTTAGCAACTGATATGATTAAATTTAAGAGCGTAAAAATAAGAACAGTTAGAGGCATCCGCGTGCGAATCTTCCTCCTTAGCGCCTGCCCTAGGCCTTGCACCCTCCAAGCGAACACACTTGATTTCCTCACACCCAGTCGTACGCTTCACTTGCTCTATTTGGGACTATTGTAGGACCTTTTTCAAGGTCACCTCTCTCCCTTCCCCCATCACCCCCCTTTGGGATAATCCTGACTTCCCCCCGGGACATTCTCCTACATCTCTGTCTAGTTGGCGGAAAACAGGCATCCGGGTGGTGAGGGACTTACTGGAGGCGGACAGATGCGCAACTTTGGAGAAACTGCAACAACGATATGGACCCCGGGTGGCGGGTTACCTTGAATACCTACAAGTGCGTCACTTTGTATCCTCTCTGCCCCGTGCTCAAATTGTCAGACCACTGTCTTTAGTGGAGTCTCTATGCCTACAGGGGCCATTAGCTCAAAAAATGATTTCGTCACTATACACGTATCTGATCTTACATAGGGAGGCCCTAACACCAAAACATGAGGTGGCCTGGGAGAGGGATTTGGGGGCACCCCCGGAGGAGGACACATGGTCAGATATTCGGGGGAGACTAGCTAAGGTTTCCCCATCTACCATTGTTCAAGAGAACATGTTTAAAATTTACCACAGATGGTACTTAGTCCCCTCTAGGTTGCATCGTATGTATGGAACAGTTTCGCCACTATGCTGGAGGGGATGCGGTGAAATTGGCTTCTTCCTACACATCTGGTGGGATTGCCCCACAATTTCGGGCTTCTGGTCCATGGTCGCCACACTGATTTCCCAGGTCCTGAATGTACCAGTTTCCAAATGCCCCTGGGTCTTCCTCCTGGGCGCTCCCATCGCGGAGTTAGACAAAGACTCTGACCGACTTGCTACCCAAATCCTAAACGCTGCTCGCTGCCTCATAGCCAACCATTGGAAGGATACCTCCCCTCCCTCCTCCTCCCAACTTCTGCACAAGATTTGGTATCTCTCCTCTATGGAGAAGATGTCAGCCTATCTTCAAAACAAATCTCACGTCTTCACACGCGTTTGGGCCCCATGGTTCATGCTATATCACCCCAACCGCTCACATTCGCCTGCTAACGGTCTGGCAAGTTTGTTTCTCTAGCCTGTCTCAGTTTGTGGCCCTCTACTGTCGTTTGTGGTCTGCCTCATCTTATATTACACGTTGACACCTGTTTATATGACTGATCTCCCCCCCCCTTTTTTTGGTTTCCCTCTTCCCCTTCTTCACCCTCCAAGCAAAGTGCCTTAAAGCTGTTAGTTTCCAATTTGTTATGCTATGTTACCTTTATGCATCATAATGCCCCTATAGGGGCTAACAGTTGCATGTTTACTGCCTGTAATTGTGGTTCATATTTATTTATTTATTTTTCTCTAGCAACAATGTTCCTCCTATTCCGATCGGCATGCATCTGTGAACTATGAACATTGCTATGACTGTACAATGTTATATTCTATATGTGAAACCAATAAAATTTATCTTTAAAAAAAAAAAAAAAAAACAGACTTGCATAGTCTTGTTCCTGTTATCCTTTTCCAGCTTGTGGGAGTTTTGCACGTTTATAAAACGGATTTTCAACCAGCACTTAGCGGGAGCACACCTATAATTAAGGCTGAGCCATCTATCCAGCCTAAGTATATCATCTGGATTATTAGCACCCGCCCACATATAGAAGTCACAGCCCAGCACTGAAACATCAGGCACAGGCTGATTGTACTGTACTATATTCCATACTTTGCTCCCTTTATACTGACAAGATCAGTGTATACTTTTTACTGTGTACAGCAATACTGGAGCAAGTATTTGTGAAAGACCTATAGCTGGATATATATTTTTCTTCCTATATATATTTTTTCTACATTTTTTCTGCATATTCTTTCTGCACTATTTGTCCAGAACCTACAGCTGTACAGATCTTTCTGAATCAGGTTGATTTTACTGTACATCTTAATAAATATCTTTTTATCCCCTTAAGTGTTTTGTGTTTTCTGTTTTTGTTGTAATTTATGTTGTACTATCTGTATACTCACTAGTATTAGGTCAGCGCGTAGTTCACCCTCGTACCATTGTTGACACCTGTTTATATGACTGACCTCCCCCCCCCTTTTTTTGGTTTCCCTCTTCCCCTTCTTCACCCTCCAAGCAAAGTGCCTTAAAGCTGTTAGTTTCCAATTTGTTATGCTATGTTACCTTTATGCATCATAATGCCCCTATAGGGGCTAACAGTTGCCTGTTTACTGCCTGTAATTGTGGTTCATATTTTTTTTTTTCTCTAGCAACAATGTTCCTCCTATTCCGATCGGCATGCATCTGTGAACTATGAACATTGCTATGACTGTACAATGTTATATTCTATATGTAAAACCAATAAAATTTATCTTTAAAAAAAAAAAAAAAATAAGAACCTTATAAACCTCAAGTGGAATAAATACTTGTAAATTCTGTTTAAGGATTGATTTTTTTTTTTTAGGTGTGTGAACACAGAGAAAAAAAACTGCAAAAAACTGTGCACCCAAGAAAGAGTTACATTTTTCTTACTTGTGTTGTTTCATTAGGGTGCACTCTCCACCATCCTGTGGGTCAAGATTATAAATATAAAGGTAACCATCTGCTGCTGCAACTAGTAGACGTGGTATCTTTTGAATCCTAAAAGAAAAAACAAACAAACCTAAAATCATACAAATATACATCAACAAAAAACAAACAAGACAACCATTATTTTCCGTAGTCTACAGATATTAGCAAAACTTTAATAAAATGTGTAGAGAAAGAACTTTGAGAAGTTCACAGCAACCAGTCCATCATTCTTTAATAATTAAAGAAATAATCCTTCATACAAGGTAACATCAATATTTTTGTATTATTTTACATATGCCTACATAGAGAGGGGGAGATATATACACACACACACACACACACACACAAATGTAAATTGAAAAAATAAAAATATAAATATAGATTTAAAAATTACACTGCCAATGCACAGATGTTCTTGTGACCACAGAAAGGTAAGCGCACAGTTGCAAAAGCTCTTCCCTGATTGAACATTTCAGTTACTTGAGCAGGCAAATAACTGGTGGAAGCCATGATGACTTTTCCAAAATAACCTGTCCAAGTAGTTGGCTCTTCAGCAGGCCTAAGCAACAAGAATAAATAAAATAATTAAATTAGTAATAAAAAGTAACATTTTATGGGAAGTATTCTGCATAACACAGTTTAAATCCTTTTCCCTTTAATTTTAAAGAGTGTAAACAGATTGCACGCAGCACTTCCATTTACATACATATAATAGCTATGATCCTGCAATGCAATTCTATAAATACAGCGTCTGAGAGAACTTTTTTTTTAAAATAACTTTTTTATTAGAGCATACATTGTATTTCAGAAATCCAGTTTACACACATGGGGTTAGATCCAGAACTATGAAAGACGGACATAATTCACTGAGCAATAGCTACTGCGCATGCGTAGTAGCTATTGTACGTAATCTGCGTATCATTTTGATATGTAGATTGCGTATATGCGGTATAAAAGAAGACGGACGTAGTTCTGGATCCGGCCCATGGTCATAACGTATTTGAGTATAATCTAGTTACATGTAGCAGTTTGTACACAAACATGTGTATACACATTTACCATATTTAAAACCACAGGTCCACAAATAATACTTCTATCCTCCCAAATAGCCCCTTCAACATATAACAATAGGCAATCTAGAGATAAGTGTTGCCACTGTAATTAGTGGGTATGGAGCTATGCTGGTCAAGCTTCTTTCTCTCTGAGGATAATGGGCTGGATCCAGACTTAAGTAAGTGCTTGAAATTAGTTACCCCTGGGCTAAACCATGTTGGTTGCAGGGGGAGTCAAGTTAATTGCATTCTTGGCATGCAGGGATATATCTTTGAATTGTTTACTGCACACAGATACTGACTAGCTTTATTATCACACTGTTATTTAGACTTGGTTTAGTCCAGGAGTAACTAATTTCAAGCAAGTGTTTTGGAAAAAATCACTCCTCCCGTGCTTCTCCCAGTCTGCTGCCCCACTCGTACCCAGAACCCTCACCTATCTAGGTACTAGAAAGGCAATAGTACCCCTACTACCAAATAAACAATATACAATTAGGGTACAAGCATTGGACACATGACAAATACACAGTCTCTGGAATAATGTTTCTTTAAAAGTGATTCGATCTCTTAATCAGATGCTCAGTCCTCCTTTTTTGCGTTTTAATTGTATCTGAGAGTCAATAAAACTTTCCCATATACCAAATATGTTTTGTGTACGTTGCTTTGTATGGATGCTTTCAGCCAGTCTATATGGAACACATCAAAAAGCTTTTGATGAAACATTTATATAGTTGGGGGGTGCCTGAACCCACTGTTGCAGGATGCATTTTTTAGCCACTGCAGAAATTATCAATAATAGTTTTATTTCTACTATTTTTGGTGAATTTAAGTGACTGATCAGGGATACCCAGTGTTGCCCAAAGTGGTGTCAGAGGAATATAATTCAATAAGTGGCTTGAGACGTATGCTTGTATTTGCCTCCGAAAATTTTTGACAAAAGGACAATCCCAAAGGCAGAGGTAAAGGGAGGCCTCTTCAGAACCACATTTAGGGCATTCCCGTGTCTGCTAATCCCATAAGGAATCTGCGTTGAGGAGACAAATATCCCCTGTGGAATACGTTGAGAAACATTTCTATGTATGAGCTTGCAGGTAGAACGTTGCCAGAGTATTCTAAAGCATTGTAAAAAAGTATCTGGCAATAGATCTGGGAAAGTATCAGACCTGGGGTGTAATTCAGGATTTTTTAGATTTGAAATACAGAGATTTAGAAATGTGTAATGTTTTGATATTGCTCCCCTTCCAATGAGGGGTTTGACTAGTTCTTTGTCCATTATCCCAGTCATCTGGGGAAAGATGGTCAATAGTAGATCTGGTATAGTGTAAAGCCTGTTTGATAAAAAAAAAAGGAATGTGTAATAGGCAAATCAAATTTTTCCATAACTTGTGTTGTTAAGAAGGGGATTTTGGCCCCTTTATTGATAAGTGCCATCACATTAGTGATTCCCTTAGTCTTCCCATGATTAAACGGGAAGGCTGCCTGCCCAAAATAAAACAGTGGATTCAGCAGTAAGGTCTGAAAGAGGGAGCATTTATGGTTTAAGTGAGTCCTTTTCCGTATCGCTTTCCACATACTCCAGACTGACATTAATAATGCATTGTCTAGCATTTCAGTGATCTTAGTGGTGCGTGTCCCTGTTGTGATGCCTTTAAATGTGTCTTTACTTTGGAGAATATGTAAGAGAGGGTCCAGGGCCAAATTGAAAAGTAAGCGGGAAAGAGGACAATCTTGTCCCGACGTGTCATGGTGATGAGATCACTCAAATCCCCAGACGCGTGTTTGTTGTATGAATTAGGAATTGTATGAATTGGGAAAAAGTAGTCCCAAAAGCTTCTAATACCCTCTATAAATGATGCCAATGATGACAAATGTGTCAAAGGCCTTTTCTGCGTCAAGGCTTAGAAGAATTTCACATGAAGCGGGCTGCCACTATTGCATCTATTGTCGTTCTAATCCCCTTTATTGGGTGTCTACTATGGGTAAAGCCTAATTGATGTGAGGTAAGGAGGGACGGGAGAAGTGCTTGTAGGCATGTAGCCATAATCTTTGCAATAATTTTGTAGTCCTGATTGAGTAGGGTTATGGGCCTGTATGAAGTGACGAGCTGTGGGTCTTTCCCAGGTTTTGGCAAGAGTATGGTGTGTGACACGTTGAAGTGCGGATAGGCTGTGCAGTTTTGATATAATGATTGGAACAGTGATGTTAGAAGTGGGGTGATGTTGGGGCTAAGGGTTTTGTAGAATTTAGCTGTGAGGCCGTCAGGACCTGGCGAATTGCCGTTAATGGTATCTCGCACTTTCCTTTCGGTGATGGGGACGTTCAAGAATTCTTGTTGTAGTGCCGTCATTTTGGACAATTTGGCTTCATCCAGGAGTTTATAACGTAATTGTGGAGGTGTATAGTTCTATGTAATAACTTTGGAATTCTTGAATAAGTAGGTTAGTTTTAGTAATTCTTATCGGGGACGAACCCTTGCGGAGGGTCAGGATGTGAGTTTTTTTCCTAATCGGTTTAGTTAAATTAGCCATTATCTTACCCACTTTGTTACTCCATGTATAGTATATATATTTACAATAATCCAGTTTAGATTGTGCCTGAGCTTTTAAGAAGCTCTTCAACACCAGCTTGCATGAGCTATAGTGTGATAGTGTGTCTTCTGATGGAGTAAGTGTGCATTTAATGCATCTTGCATGGTTTTCAGCAAGATTCTCTTGCGCTTTATCGGTGTTTTCAGACCTCCTACATTCCAGGACACTATGGACCAGATTCTCAACTACGTGTTTTTTCAAGTTGTGTGACGATTTCTAAGTGCTAATGCGCATGCGTAGTAAATATTTTACGTCATCTACGTAACACTTTGTTAGGTAGATTGCATACATGCTGTCTTTTAAGACCACATGTACGCAATCTATGTAACAAAACACTACGTAGATAATGTAAAATATTTACTACTACTTAAGGTAGGAATCTGGACATGTAAGTGTCCAGATTTACTATCGAGAGCGGGGAGTGCAGGATGGTGTGCACTCCCTGCTACGCGATGTACTTACGTACCCTACACGTAATGCATGTGGGGGTCAGGATCTGCCTCTTAATTTCAGATCCGTCCCTGTTGAAATAAATTTAAAACACATAAACATAAGTAATTTAGTAGGAAAAGAAATAAAGGATACATACTTTTCTTTGACTGTCTCCAACTTGAAGATATGAACAGTCTCTGTGTTACTTGAAGCAGACAGAAAGTTGCCATCTATGCTGAATGCTAGAGAAAATATTGTCACACACCTAAGCACAACAATGAAAAAAAAGAAAAACATAAAAAGAGAGGCTACTGAGGTGTATAAACTTGTATATTTCTTTCCTCAACCATTAGTGTGGTCAATTGCATCTATGGAACCTATAAAATGTATATATCTGCAAAAATAGGAAATTATCCTTAGGATAAATACAGTGAATATAAAAATCTAAAACTAAAGAACATGGAGTTGGGACATGGGACTTATATACCCTACCTATTGAGGTTTAACATCAATTATACAATAGTTTTCATTACACAAACTGGTATCTACTAAGGGAGGCAGGAAATGAGTCGTGGCTAGCAACGAAGGTGGTTCTATCAAAATAACAGTCAAAAGTCATGATTACTCACAGAAATGTACACATCTGAAGGAATGAAGGAAATATGTTGTCTCATTTTTCATTATGGTTTTATAGTACTTTGGCATGTTAGTGACCAAGGTGATGCTGTAACATATGTATATAGTGCATCACAGCGCTTCACTTTTTCCATATTTTGTTATGTTACAGCCTTTTTCCAAAATGGAATAAATACATTTTTTCCCTCAAAATGTCAAAATTCTACACACAATACCCCATAACAACGTGAATGTTTTTGAGAGATTTTTGCTAATTTATTAAAAATAAGAAAAACAAGAAATCACATGTATATAAGTATTCACAGCCTTTGCTATGAAGCTCAAAATTGAGGTCAGGTGCATCCTGTTTCCACTGATCATCCTTGAGATGTTCCTACAGCTTAATTGGAGTCCACCTGTAGTAAATTCTGTTGACTGGACATGATTTGTAAAGGCACACACCTGTATATATAAGGTCCCACACTTGACAGTGCATGTCAGAGCAGAAACCAAGCATTAAGTCAAAGGAATTGTCTGTAGACCTTCGAGACAGTATTGTTTCGAGGCACAAATCTGGGGAAGGGTACAGAAAAATATCTGCTGCTTTGAAGGTCTCAATGAGCACAGTGACCTCCATCATCTGTAAATAGAAGAACTTCAGAACCACCAGGACTCTTCCTATAGCTGGCCGGCTGTCTAAATCGGCGGTCAATCTGTCAGAGCTACAGCATTCCTCTGTGGAGAGAGGAGAACCTTTCAGAAGGACAACCATCTCTGCAGCAATCCACCAATAAGGCCTGTATGGTACAGTGGCCAGACGAAAGCCACTCCTTAGTAAAAAGCACATGGCAGCCCGCCTGGAGTTTGCTAAAATGCACCTGAAGGACTCTCAGACCATGAGAAACAAAATTCTCTGGTCTGATGAGACAAAGATTGAACTCTTTAATGTGAATGCCAGGCGTTATGTTTGCAGAAAACCAGACACTGCTCATCACCACTACAGTGAAGCATGGTGGTGGCAGCATCATGCTGTGGGGATGTTTTTCAGCGGCAGGAACTGGGAGAAAAGTAAGGATAGCGGGAAAGATGAATGCAACAATGTACAGAGACATCCTGGATGAAAACCTGCTCCAGAGACCTCAGACTGGGGCGACGGAACATCTTTCACGATGGTTCATCTTTCAGCACTACAACGACCCTAAGCACATAGCCAAGATATCAAAGGAGTGGCTTCAGGACAACTCTGTGAATGTCCTTGAGTGGCCCAGCCAGAGCCCAGACTTGAATCCGATTGAACATCTCTGGAGAGATCTGAAAATGGCTGTGCTTCAACCTGATGGAGCTTGAGAGGTGCTGCAAAGAGGAATGGGCGAAACTGCCCAAAGATAGGTGTGCCAAGCTTGTGGCATCATATTCAAAAAGACTTGAGGCTGTAACTGTTGCCAAAGGTGTATCAATAAAGCAAAGACTGTGGGTACTTATGTACATGTGATTTCTTGGTATTTTGATTATTTTAATAAATTTGCAAAAATCTCCCGAAAACTTTTTCACGTTCTCATTATGGGGTACTGTGTGTAAAATTTTAAGGGAAAAAGTGCTGTGAATACTTTTCGGATGCCCTGTATGTGTGTGGTCAGACTCATATGGTACTGTCAATGTGTGCTTGCTTTTTGCTTACTTCCTGTGTGTTAAGGAATGTTCCAGTAGCCGTGTACAAAAGGGATCACACCTAAATGTAAATCCTGAAAAAGTGCTCTACTGCAACAGTGGATTGGAACTGACAAAAACTTTTCAACAGATGGAAAAGTTATAAACTGTCAATCATTTCAGAATCAGACATGTTCTCTGTGATGAGAAAGTGCAAGAAACATTTCTTTGAAATCCTATGGAAATAGCAGTCATGAAATTTGCAGCCCTTAACAGAGTTACTGTCTCTCCTGGAAAGTCAGGGAGTATTGAAATTAGGGTAATCCTCCCAGGTATCCCAGGAGAATTGGCAAATGCAATGGGCTTGAGGCCATGATTTAATGCAAATCGGTGCCTCAAGTCCTTCCCCCATGCCCAGAAAGTCTGTAAATCCTAGTGTTATAAAGGAATTAGGCAGGTCTTGATGATGTAATTTGCATTATCAAGCCCCATTCCATCCATAGTAACACTATGAATAGTGTCATTGATAGACAGAGGCTGGGGTTTAAAGATGCAATGTGCATAAATTGTGTAATTGAGCCCCACCCCATACCAGCATCTATCTCTTCCCTGCGTAGGAAATAAAAAGTCAGAAACCCTGCTCTAACTTCATGTGACCTGGAACACAGTTTTAGCACATTCAAATAAATTTTAACGGAAGAGGTTTTACTCTTGAAATCCTGTCAAAGTTCATGTTCATAGGAGTTAGGAGTAGGAATGTTCTAATTTAAAAGTATCAAATAAGTAATTTTCATACTGTATAAGGCAGTGTCTCACACACAATGCTATATTGTATTTTATTGTTAAGTCTAATGATAGGAGTTTCAAATGAGTAGTTTTTTTTATTTAATTCATATATAATAAAGACACTGGGCCTGATTCAGAGATCCAGAACTAATGATAGTTCCGTGAGTATATTTAGGGTCAGATTTTGCATCAACTGCGCATGCGTAGTAATAGTGCAACGCCATGTACGTTGAAGTTAAGGTCGGAAATGCCTTAAGGTCGGACTTGTGAATCGGGCGGAGACTAATGCGACCCTAAATGCGGCGGAAATATACGGACCTAAGGATTTGCATAGAAATGGGCAGGGGGAGGCATTTAGATGAGAGAAAGTGGGCACACTTACAGAGTTAGGGTCCTAAATATACGCAACTAATACACACAGGGTCGGAAGTGAGTGCGGCCAGTTAGGGCAAGTCTATGGACGTGGAGGTTTAGGTCCGGCTGGAGGTTGCAAGGGGAGCGACTGTTTATTCTGGTGGGTGTAACCTGTTCTGACCTGCCACTTAGATGCGTATATTTGTGGCCCGATCGCCGACGGATCTCTGAATCAGGCCCACAGTGTTTTGTTTTTGTTTTATTTTCATACAATGTATACATTTCTAATTTTTAAAACCTATAAAATCCTAAAACATGGATTAAAAAAAAAATTCTATTTAGTTTTTTAGATCCTAAAATTCCAGCGCATATTCATAACTGAACAAAACAAATTTTATTTGTAACATTATAATAAGTAAAGGTTACCAAGTGTACTATTGATAACTAAAGATTAAAAAACAACCAAAACAGGAAAATGAATAAGCATAAACAGCCCGTCACTGACTTATTTTTCATAAAAAAATATACTAATTTTTCTGTTATTAGTTCAATGTTCAAAACAACAGAACAAATATAAACTTATAAAATTCTCTGCCTAAAATGGTCTGTGACAATAGTACTGTAATTCTAAATCGATAGATTATTACCTGATAATAGGGTTTTCTTGACTCCTCCACCAAATATTGGATATATACTTTCTTCTTATCTGAGCCAGAACAAGAAGTAAAAAATCCTGAAGCCTGCATATAAGGACCACCCCATATTATCAGGTAATCTATTGTTTCTATATCCTTTTCTGAGGGGGTCATACCAAAGCAGTATAATATAGGTGGGTAAAACAGGAGACTATATACAAATATATAGGTTTTTTTCTTTCCATATAACAGCACTGAAAACCTCCCTTCCAAATTTCAGCTGATGTATGAATATTTAATCTGTTGGTTAATCTTTGTGAATGTTTGACCAGACACCCATTAAACACAAAGACTTTATGGTCTTTGTGTTTTTCTTGCATCTTTAAAACATTTGAGTGAGACTTCCGGTGAGTGAGCCACCTAAGATGGTCGCATTTTAGAGAGCTCCTCTCTCGCACCTTAAAACTTGCGTCTATCAGCAGCCTCTGTGATTTATATCGCGAGCTACCATTGCTCAAGAAGAGGGGATAAGTGCAGGCAAAAGGGGGTACAGTTCCCCTGGCTCCCTGTGACCTTTTCACCGGAGGTCTAGCCTGTCAGCATCGCGGGAGCCAGGCTGTGGCCATTACTACATGTGCTGCTAGAAAGCCCACTTTACAGTAACCCACCTCTCCCACTCTGGCGGCCATCAGCTCAGAGAGACGTCATCTGGGTACCGAAGTGGATGTGCGCGCCTCTGGCGATCGAGCCCTATCTCTGAGGATCCCGACCCCCATCCCTCGGAGTCCAGCCTAGGCCCGTGTGACGCATCCCTGGGGAGGCAACAGGATTTGGCCTTGCTGGGCCTGGCGACCCTTTACCTCTTCTTACCTTTTGAAGGAGCACCTTGAGTAAAACCATAGACGACGCACCGCTCCCTGCCATTCTTCCTAAGGAACTCACAGCACCCACCTCGCTGCTGCTGCCAGCCGGGATCAAACGCTGCCGAGACCTGAGGCGCGCGCGCCATTTTGAGCCTATTGTGGTGAGAGGCGCCGACTGTTGGATTCCTTGTCCATTGTTCGCCGCCTTGGACATCGAGGCTGCTGACGAGGAGGACCTGGCTGCGGGATTCGCGGGCGACCTGCGGCAGGGACAGGAAGCCGTGAGTTGTGGCTACCCGGCATCTGAACACTGAAGCGCTACACAAGGCCTGGATCTCGTGGGTCGGGGGAAGCTTCGAGGCCTATTTGACCCGCGTTGAAAGCGACGCCCAAGCGGGGATTCACAGGGTGAACGCCCGCCTCCATTTTGGCAATCTTTCCCGACGCGGCCTTCACCTCTCTCCCGTCGCCAATCTCCCGCCGGGCCTGACTGCAAAAGAGGAGCCCCCTTGCTCTCTGAGTGACCAGTGACCGACGACTGAAGTGGTCCCTGACTCTGCAGAGGTAGTCTAGGGCACATCAGGCCTACTTCAAGCCTGCCCCCCATCACCAAGGGAGCAACCTCTTGTCACTGTTGGACCCAGAAAGCTGCAGATACCACAGGGGACTCTTTACTGTTAACGGTCACTCACCCCTGTTGGACCCAGAAATAACAGTGGACTTCTTCTTCTTAACGATCTCGCCATTGCTGGACCCTAAAAGCAGCAGATATCATAGTGGATTATTAATGACCCCTCACCGGTGCTGGACCCAGGAAGAAGCAGGTACTGACAGCCGCCAGCGGCAGGCCCAGGAACCGACAAGGGGAAGAAGATCCCCCCCCAGCCCCGAAGGCGCACAACAGGGAAGATACTCTGCCCACGTGGAGACAACCCAACTTACACAGCACCCCCCAAAACTGGGACTGACCCAGAAGCGGACTTCACTACTGGTTACGAGTCACATCGAAATCGGGACTTGCCCCATATACACCTTGCATCCCTCCCCCTTATCTACTGCTTGGCCTTGACCACTGAGCTCTGGAACTGTGAGTAAGGAGGCAACATGTCCCCCACCCCCTATACAGGTTCACACGGTATCCTTCATATATTTGCTATATCTTGAGCACATGATATCCCGTGATTTGTGTTTAATATAACTATATGCTGTTTGTTCCTAAAAGTGTAAATATTCAGGGTGAACTAGGTTAACGGTATTTAGGTTATATGTAATGCCCTAACCTGTCTCATAAAGCGGGCGACCTTACTTATCAGCTAAAAATACTTCTGGGTATGAAGAGATACTATTTCTGGCAAAATGGGTCATTTTATTTGAGGCACTAGGCATCTCGCCGGGACACGGTGATGCCACGATTGAGCGGGCCCACAGGCTGGGTCCCGATCGCCCGGGCCGTAATGAAAAACCCAGAGCAGTGACAGCTTCTCAACTTCCGAGATAAAGAAGCGGTAATGAGATACTATCGTGCACACAACCCCCTACAGGTCAAATCACACAAAATATTAATTTTCCAAGATTATTCAGCCCAAGTAGCTCAGAGGCGGGGGGAATTTGGGCCGTTATGCAAGTTTCTGTATGACCATGATATCCGCTTTGCGTTGCTGTACCCAGCCAAATTACGGTTTTCTCATGAGGGTAAAGATTATATTTTTGAGGATGTTCTGAAAGTCAAAACCTTCCTGGAGCACATAGACCTACCTGGTTCCCCCTTAGCCAGGTCGCCCAAACTCAAAGTTCTTAATAGCATATTTTATAGATTAGTACTATAAGTTTTGTGTTACTGTATACTAACTAAAAGTTCAATATGTTTGCATATGGTTATGGTTCGTACCTTGCCTACTGTTGGTTAGACAAGGGTACGTTTATTCTGGAGGAAAACAGAAAGAAAATGGAGAAATTTGGGTTTTTTAAGTCTATAAGACATATACGAATACATGGTACTTCTATTTCTGCTTGGGTCAATGCATGTTGGGTTGGCACATGTTTGGTGGATGGAATCCCCGGGCTTGGTACAACAGTCATACAGTCACTTTGCCCATATTATCACAGGTCATATACTACCGGTCAGGCTAAATCTCATCCCCCTACCAACGATGACTACACAGCTTCCCTCGATAGCGGACTTTACTAGATCCCCCCTGGGGATGCGGGTGGTCTCTTGGAATGTGGGAGGGCTGAACACCCCCTCAAAGCGTCAAAGAGTGGTCGCACACCTAAAGTCTCTACATGTTGACATAGCCTTCCTCCAGGAGACCCACTGGCAGACCTCAGGAACTAATACTTTAAAGGGATCATGGATTGGTGAATTTGTCTCCGCACCCTATGTTACAAAAAAAGAGGAGTAGTGGTGCTAATTCATAAGAGCTTAAACCACACAATAGATGAACACATAGTAGACCCCCCAGGGTCGCTATCAGATCGTAAAGCTCACCATCGGCAATGAAAAACTTACGTTGGTTAATGCTTATGCTCCGAACCAGGCCTTCTTCGCATCACTATCTCATGTGCTGTTACAGCAAGATACTCCCAACCTTATTGTAGGGGGGGATTTTAACACCGTTGACAATCCCCGGTTAGATAAATCCCACCCGAAAGCACCCAGGCAAACAGATCAATGGGAGGGTATACCCTTATTGAAACACAGACATGGTTTGTCAGACCCCTGGAGGTTAACCCACGACAAAGAAAGAACATATACCTTCCATTCTTCGGTTCATAAAACATTTACTAGAATTGATTGCTCATTAATTGCAGACACTCTGTTCCCCAAACTGATTTCGGCCGATATTCAAGACATAATCATATCAGACCATGCACCTATACTATTAAACATACAAATTCACACCCGCCGTCTCACTAGTTTCAAGTGGCGGTTCCCATCGTACTTATACAACTCTGAAGGTTTCAAGGAATATCTCAATGCCAAATGGTTTGAATTTGTTGATGATAACCTTGCGCATTGGGATGATCCGCTCTTGTTTTGGAGCACTGCTAAGGTGGTAATGAGAGGCCACATCCTTTCTTACCAATCCAGAAAACGGAAAGACTTTATAGATAAATACAAAACTCTTTTATCCTCCATGCAAACAGCATTCTCTGACTACACTTCTGACCCCACAGAGGAAAATTTGGAAAATTTCACTTCAGAAAGGCGGTTACTAAAAACATTCTTAGCCTCAAACGCCCAACTCAAACTAGATTATACGAAAAATCACTTTTATAGGTGGGGAAATAAAACCGGAAAATTACTGGCAAATATATCAAAACCCTATAAAAAGAAACCCCCCATTCTAAAAATTAGAGACCATATTTCTGGCAATGAGCTCAGTAAATCTGAGGAAATTGCCAAGGCTTTTCAATGCTATTATGAGACCCTCTACACTGCCCAACCTGCAAACGAACATCTACATGAGGAAATGCTTCATGCAGTCAAATTACCGCGACTAACACCGGCACAACGGGAACTCCTGGAATCCAGCATTACAGAAGCTGAGGTTAAAGAGGCCATTACATCACTCCACAATAACAAAGCTCCAGGCCCTGATGGCTACACAAAGGAGTTCTATAAGCTATTGAAACAGAACATATCCCCTTTCCTCACCACACTATTCCAAAAATTATACTTGGATCAACCCTCTTACCCAAATTTTAATGAAGCAAACACTATATTCATATTGAAACCAGGGAAATCAGCTGAGTCTATAGCTTCATACCCCCCTATCACACTATTAAATCAAGACTTTAAGATTCTTGCCAAAATCATCGCTAACCGTTTGCAAAGCATGATGCCCCGCATACTCACTCCACACCAAATAGGTTTTAATCATGGCCGTCACTCAGTTAGGGGTGTGAGAACGGCCTTAGCTACTGTAATAGCCGCTTCCCAACCAATGTGTCCAGCCCCTAATGGTGTCTTGTTGAGCCTTGATGCGGAGAAGGCCTTTGACAAAGTCTCGTGGAGTCATCTTCAAATTTTTTTTTAAATCCGGGCATTTGGACATACATTCTCTCAGTTCATCCGCTTCCTCTATAAAGACCCGACCACAATCTTCCTAATTAACAACTCTGACACTCTTAGAGTGACAATGACTAGGGGGAAACGTCAGGGCTGCACTCTATCCCCCCTCCTTTTTAATTTGGCCCTAGACCCTTTGCTACGCCTGCTGCAGTCGTGGGAGACCTTCCGAGGCATCCAGATAGGAGAAACGCAGACAAAAATTACTGCATTTGCGGACGATTTATTATTATATATCTCTAACCCCCAACAATTTTTAGCATCCATACTCAATAAAATAGCGCAATTTGGTGAAATTTCGGGATTTACGGTGAATCCATCTAAATCCGTAGCAATGTCCCTAAGCCCAGAGGTGAGACCGCGATGGGCAGTGGGCACAGGGGTTACATGGGCAAATTCCTCATTTACTTACCTGGGAGTTCAATTCCCACGTAACATACACACCTTATATGCATTGAATATGAGTAGATTGATAAAAGAGGTGGTAACGGAAATAGACAGCTGGTCTGCTCTACCACTCTCATATCTTGGCAGAGCCAACCTTATAAAGATGATATCTTTTCCAAAACTCCTGTACCCCATGCAGATGTTACCAATATTGTTGTCCCCGGCAGACGAAAAATTGTTAAATAATACATTCGCAAATTTATTTGGAAAAATAAAAGACCAAGGATTGGTCTAGCTAGACTGCAGCAGAGCCCTGAAAGGGGAGGAATTAATTTCCCGCAGTTGATACTATATGGCCAAGCTAGTCAACTGCGATATATCCGTGACTGGTTACATGGTACGGATCATTACACGAACACCGCAATCGACCAAGCTTTCCTTATGAGTGTT
The DNA here is from genome assembly GCA_011038615.1 of Limnodynastes dumerilii. Taxonomy (NCBI): domain Eukaryota; kingdom Metazoa; phylum Chordata; class Amphibia; order Anura; family Limnodynastidae; genus Limnodynastes; species Limnodynastes dumerilii. The sequence continues at coordinate 76,914 of WWET01002701.1, read as the reverse complement.
GCGCTACCGGCATTTTTACATCTGCACAGAGCTGAACTGGCCCCAGAGGTGCTAGAGAACCCCCTACTAATGTCCTCATGGACTACCTGGCATAAAATCAGACAAAAAAAAAACCTAAATAGTCATAGTACCCTTTTCTTACCACTCCTGAACAATCCTACCTTCCAGGAGGGATTGGCGGCGTTCCCATTCAGAGGATGGAGGGCAAAGGGTATTGTTACTATCAGAGCACTAACATGCCCCCAAAGACAATCTGTGTCATCGGTAGCACAAGTCCACTCTCAGTATGAGATACCACTGACACACCAGTTTGCCACCCATCAGGCACTCCATTACACTAGTACGGTCGTTAGGGGTTTCTCAGATGAAGACTCTGGATAAATAATCTGGACAGAATGCTCCTCAACCCCTTGGAGACCAGAGGAGTGATTTTTAGACACTACAAAATATTGAAACCAGATTATGATTATTCAGGTAGTCAAACAGGGCTGGGTCGCTGGTTGCAATTCTTCCCTGATTTGACTGTGGAACAACTACTTACCACATTTAAATTCTCATGGGATACTATCAAAGCTAGTAGTTACCGTGAAATGTTCTTGAACATCTTCCACAGAGGCTACTTCTCCCCTAATCGATGCCACACGGCAGGCATGACTGACACAAACAATTGTCCTAAATGTGATGCCCCGGCAGCCTCTCTCTACCATTGTCTCTGGGATTGCCCCAAGATCAAGAGATTTTGGAGGCAAATACAACATTATTTCACTGGTAATCTGGTTAACTTTGTACCTCTTACCCACCAATGGGCAATTCTGGGTAGAATAGACACTGAGACCCAGTGTGCCAGGGGAGTTCGACAATTCTTCTTGGTCCTATCGGCGGTGGCCCGCAAATGCATCCTACATATGTGGATCCACAAGGAGGCCCCATCCATGTCACTCTTTCGTAACAAGCTACACTATGTATTTAGTATGGAATGGTTGGAGGCCTCACTGCATAAAGAAGCACGCACGGAAAAACTATTTAATATCTGGGAAAAATACATAGATACGCTGCCCGCTTGGACCAAGAGAAACATATACAAATGTTTTTGTACAACAACCTGGTATGAAACCAGAATGTCTATGCTAGATCCTCCAATTTACATAGAAGAGACTGCTGCTGAGAATCCCTAAGGTAGACTGGGACTATTCACAAATGCGTGTGCCAGGCCCGGGGAAATGGATTACTACCCTGTCACCCCCGTACTTAACATGTAACACAGATTCGTGATAAGACTGTCATATCACCATGTTAATGTATTGTATTGGTCCTACGCTGATTATGTGCCCATCACTATGTGCCCAACTCGTATATTTTTATGCCTAGATGTATGCATTATATGCCTAACATGTATATCTGTATACCAATATGTATGGATTTATTCTGTTTGAAACCCAAATAAAAATGTTTGAAAAAAAAAAAATATTTGAGTGAAAACCTGCCATCTACTGATCCCAAACGCCCTGTGCCCACTGGTGTCTACAAATAGCTTCCAATTCTAAGATGCTGGTGTCTGTTTAAGTATAATAGGATTGTGCGTTCTCCTGATGTTTTCCTATGGTTAAGTTACTAGGATCTGACCCCCCCAACAGATCACTTCTTGCTTTTGTCTGAACAAGTAGCCTCTCAGGAAAGGTAAGGACACCAACCTGCTTTAGAGATTGATTGTGTTGATTGATTAGGTGTTACTTAAGTGTCTAAAAATAGTTTTGTTTTCTTGAAGATTCCTGAGACTGCAGTATCAACCCTAGGAGGTCCATTCTATTTGCGACAGTCTTAATTTAGATACTGTCTTCTTATCTGGATTCCATTCCTCCTTGATTCTGGACCTGATTCAGAGATTGAAATGAGAGGAAAGTTACTCCTGGGAAAAACCATGTTGATTTCAGGGGAGTAAAATTTCATCTGTTGCAAACAGTATTATAGTTAAGAGGTGGGGTTTTCTGCCCAAGTCATATTATCGTATACAAGTAAAGCTGGTCACTATCTGTGTGCAATAAGCAAAAACAAATATCTATCTGTGCACGCAAAGAAAGCAATTAACTTGACTTTCCCTGAAATCAACGTGGTTTTGCCCAGGAATAACTTTCCTCTCTTATTTTTAGTCTCTGACTCTGGTCCTATATCCTATATCCTTAATAACCTGTTATACCTCTTTCACATCACCAAATGTGAAAAACCTGGGTCTAAAAACCCAGGTTTTTCCATGAGAAGAAATACCGTGTTTAAAAAAAACAAGGGTCTCTGAAAAAATGGCTGCACCCATACAAATAATACCTTGACAATAGATATCCAAGTGTCATAGCTTGCACGTATCTTCTACCAGAAGAGGTGGTAGTCTGTTTCTCTCTACCCATCTGCCCAAAGGATAATGAACAAGCATATACAGACTGCAAGATGGCAGCATGCAACAGAGCGCCACCTGTTCTATAAACTTCTCTCTCTCTTCTATAAACTCACTTCTTCCCCTGATGTCCCAAAGGGAATAGGCCGACGAGCTTTGAACCTCCGGATCCGTAATCATGCAGCCATAGCTGCTAAAGGTAAGCCCTAAAAACATACTAAAAGAAAGAGAAAACCTCCCTGGCTCTGAGCTAAGACAATAAAAAAACACTGGTGTGAGGAAAGGGTGGTCCTTGGCTCCAGGTCTTTTTATCTCCTGGCCTGACTCAGAATAGAAGGGATATCATAATTAGTGCTGTCAGGAAGGAGAATAGAAAACTGTTCACTCCCTCCTAAACAGAATATAACCACCTAATATTAGTAGTTTGTTTAGTTTTTATTCCCTCTACACATTATTAGGTTTTCCTTCAAATACCAAGGAAACCTGCTTCATACGGTAACTTTGGTAATCATGTTATTTCTTTCAATGAATGGAAACCCTTATTTAACAGGATACAAAGTTATCAGAGGAAATTCTGCCTTAATAATAATACTTCTGCCAGAAAATGAAAGATTTAGAGCAGCAGTACTAATTAACCACTATGGAACAAGTACCACTTTACATATCATGTAGAGACATACCCACACAAACCATACTTTTTTTTTGTTGCTTAGATTTTTTAGTGATTGTAATGATATTTTCTACATATGCCATTTAGCCCACAAGATATTTTATTATGTCCTCAGCAATTTGGAGTCATACCACCTTACAGACTTGCCCAGTTCCCTGAGTACCACCTGACAGTGGTCCAAGTACCACCAGTGAGAACCCATGTTTTAGAGGATGGCTTACACAGCAGAGATGCAGTCAAAGCTGAGGTTTGTGGTGGTGCTAAAAAGAGAGAAAGCTATATTTGCATATAATTTTATAATTCACCCAAAAAAAAAAGTGACAGCTCCACTGTCTTTGAAGCTAAAGAATTACTCAATTGCAAACTGAAGGAAGTACAAGAGAAATGTATTAAAGCTATGATACCACAAGTGCGCTCCACACTGACCACGGCATTTACAGTCAAAATCGATTTATTGACCCAATCCACAAATCTACTAGCTGGCTAATCACCAAGCATACGCCGACTAAAATGTTCAGGTGTCCGAGTGGCATTCTCACGCTCCCTGCTGCATACGGCCTTGCTGTGAGGCGAACTGCACAAGCCTTGGGTCAATAAATGCTTACCTTTGGTAACCCTAGTGGGAGGTCCAGGTCCCAGCATTACACCTGCCCTTTTTCTGATTATCATGGAGAGATCAGCACCAAACCATCTATCTGAAGCCTGAACCTTCTTGCGACCATCAGGAAAGCTGCTCACTGTCCCGATGCCGGCACACAGTGGCAGCTGGCAGATCATGCTGTCAGTAAAAACTCAGTAAAAACTCTGGACCTCAAAGGACAAATCTGAAAGCAGCCCTGGAATTCTCACTGCACTCTCTGCTTATGAGGCAGGCTAGAACATGTGGGGAAGCTTGAACAGCTAGAAGCGCTGCATCATACCACTGACACATCTCCAAGCATTGTGAATAAGCATCACGGCCACCTGTTCAGTTACCACTGAGGCTCCCATTGTAGTAATAGGAGAACGTGTCTTCATGCTCTTGTCTTCTCTAATGACCAGTAAGTTCTTCAAGCAACCCCCTTCTCAGCTTGAAGGATTCCTCCTGCACTACGTACAGCTGTATGTGAAGCCTTGTAAATTACAGCATTCAACTTCATACCACTTATCAGCATCACATCAGTTTGCTGGAAGCAACAAATCTGCCATCTAGTAACAGAAGCCTTTCCATATAGAGGATATCATTGCTCAGGACTGCGTGTGCTGCTGCATAAATGGCAATTTCAAAATTTCTCAGCTAGCAGCTAAAGTTCGCTGTGTCTATTTCGAAAATGTCAGAAATCTGAAGTCTGTGGTGGGGCAGAAACATTCACTTCCACTCACTCCTCAGAAACAGGGTGTTGAAAAAGGCTAACCACACCCTATTACTCATACTTAGTACCATGAGTACAGCCTGACACAAATTCCTGCAGCCTTACAAAATTCCATAATTCATCTATAGAGGCAGACTCCCTTTCCACCAATGGAGTTGACACTTGCCTAGTGGAATAAGTGCTCAACCCCTTGGGTGCTTCTAGTTCCTTAACCTTGGAAATGCATGACCTAATTCATCTCACTATGGAGGCTTTTGAGGCCGAAATGGAAGTTACCCTAGCTTCTCTTCCTTAGGGTACGGACACAAAGACGGTAACACAATCTCCTGATTCACATGAAATTCAGACACTACCTTAAGTAAGAACTTGTAGTTTGTCCTAAGGACTACTTTATCCTGAAAATTTGGTAAAAGGCTCTTTTGACGATTACGCCTGAAGTTCTGACACACTCCTTGCTGAGGTAATGGCCATGAAAAACACAACTTTTCATGTGAGTAACTTCAAATGAAACACACAGTACCAGATTTAAATCCCAAGGTGCTAAGGGACACCTAAATATAGGATTCAATCTAGACATTGCTTGAATGAGCCTCAAAATACACCTATTCGTAGCCAACTCACAATCCAACAAAGCTCTAAGTGACTTTTACCTTCAAAGAGCTAAACGACAAACACTTATCCAGACCTGTGTGCAAGAAATCCAGTATACAACTAATGGAAACTTCACATTGCCTAATATTCTTGTCCTTATACCAAAAAGAAAACACCTTCCATACTATATAATATATTGTAGATGTAAATTCCTTTGTGGCCTTAAGTAACGTATTGATTACCTTAGTGGAAAACCCCTCATTCCTCAGGGTCTCAGTCTCAGTAACCAGGCTGTTTCTTTCAAAGACAGAGTTTTGGATGATACAGCCGACCTTGACAGTGCAGGTCGAGTGAATTGGTAATGTCCACGGTTCATTGACTACCAATATGGCAACACTGCAATTATAGTTGCTGAACCCCTCTTTATTTTTTATGAACATAAGGAACATCGGAATGAGGGTGAATCACATACCCCGGTAAGAACGGCCCTATTTCGATAGCGTCGTTTTCTTCCAGCCAGTTTCAAAGTTTTGATGAGGCATAGCAATCGATCCCCAGAGCACCGAACACAGTGCTCCAAAAGTTATTACCTTCTGTTACCCTAACCCTCCCTTCCCGGCAGCCTGACCCTAACCCTCCCTTCCCCAGAGCCTGACCCTAACATTAACCCTCCCTTCCCCAGAGTATAACCCTATCCCTCTCCTTAAGGCTAAAAGTGTCTGAAAAGGTTACTCACCTTTCCAGTGGTCCGGTGAAGTGTCGGGTCCTGTAGCAGCGGCGGCTTTTTAAAAAAATGAATGGGTGAGTATGCTGATCGTCATACTCACCTGTTCTATAAAAAATTCTAACATGGATGGGTATTCGAAATAGGGACAGCAAAAAAGGAACTTTTGGATGTCCCTACTTCTCGATACCATCCTTCTATTCGGGGACTCCCACCACCTATAAGGAGACCGCTTCTGGTATCGCCTTGTTTGTTTATGAAGGACACAGATGCCCTGTTTTCTGATTGAATCAGCACCGATTTTCCTCTGACTTTTGGCTGAAAATGAAGGTATGATCTTGTGACTGCTCTGATTTCTCTCAGATTAGAGTGCACTCCTCTCAAATGTTTTCACCATTCTCCCTGCACAAAGTCGTGGCGGCAGATTGCGCCCCAACTTGACAAACTTTTGTGCCTAGTATTTACAATAGGGTCCTCCATTCACCATGATCTTCCTACTACCATCTATCTTTTTTGATTTAACCACCATACAAGACTTTTTCTGCACATTTACAGTGAGGACTATTGACTGATTTAAATTTTTTGGAATCCTTGTCTCATTGGCCCATGAAGCAAGTCTGCACAGGCCTCATGTGAGGACTTGCCCAAGGGAGTGCCTCTATGGTTACTGCCATAAGACATAATACCCTCACACAATGCCCTAAAGTGACCTGGTAGAGGACTATTAGCTTCCTGACTTCAGACACTAATTTGCCTCTCCTATCTACTGAAAGGGACACGGATTGCTTTAGAGTGTCTATTACAACTCATAAATACTTTATACTCTGCGCTGGACAAAGGTGACTCTTTTATCTGTTTATAATTCATCCATTGTTTTTTAACTGCTTTATAACCACCTGTGTATGAATTTCTGCCTCTGTTTTTGATCCTGCCACTATAATGATGTTGTCTAGAAAGGGCCATAACAAAATACGTAGACGTTAGACCTTCTGATATATGAATGTATAGGTCATACAATTTGATTTTTATCATATACGTAAATTTTATACTAATTAAAATATACCAATTTTGCTTATTGCAAATGTGTTGTTTGTTTAGCACCTTTTCAACTAGCACTGCTGGTACGGTTTCATGACTTCTTATTGGGATGTTTGCATTCTTCTTCTTCATTCTTCCACTACAAAGTCCTTGAGGACCTGTGAAACTGGAAAGTCCCTTGTTTTCTTTCTAGATTCCAAAAAAATGAAGATCCTGAATTTGCAGGTCTTCCTTTGTCTCCTGAATGTTTAATTATTTATGAATTAACTTAAATAAATTCTCAACAAGATCAGGATTAAGTTAGCCACCTCCTCTGATGACTTTATTGAATCTACATCTAATGAAAATGATTTCTCAGATAAAGCTTTGATTTTATCTACTTCTGAGTCATCAGATTCTTCACTTATAAGAGCTCTGCTTCTCTTCAATGATAATTTTTCAAAATAACCTTTTGTGACAAATGTGTCTGATAATGCAGGCTTAAGTTGTGCGAGTAAACAGCCCAGGATGAATGCACATGGTGTACCTTATATTGCTGCTTCTTCCTTCAAGCTTACATTGCTGTAGCTCAGTTTCCCAAGAATTAACCTGGGCTACACAAAGATGGCTATGGTCACTTCCCTCACTTCCCTGTAGTGACCGGCTGTGTGACAACATTTCTGTATGCCACTGACTACAGCAGGCATACAGTTGGCGTAAAACATACAGGGAAACGCCAAATAGGTCAAATAGACCTCAGCACTGGCAGGGTAAGTCTATTGGGAATTCAGGCAGAAGATGCAGCTGAAGCCGTAGGTAAGACCTGTCCTGTCCTACACCCTATTCCTATGAGCTCCAAATAGGAAAAAAGGTAATTATACCTGATCATGATATTTCCCCGACTCCTCCTTGGCAGCATAGTACCCCTGGGTTTTCCCTTTGGCGTTAGACAGGAACAGGAAATTGGCAGAAGACACCCCCTCTGTGTATATAAGACCTCCTCCTTCTCCCCTCGGTGTCTTCTCACTCTCTTCAGCTAAAAAGATAGGAATTAGACATATGCAATAAAATTTACAAACTTAACGTAATGGTTACCAATAAGGACAAGGGGGGGTATGTACCTATGCTGCCAAGGAGGAGTCGGGGAAATATCATTATCAGGTATAATTACCTTTTCCTCCTCCCCTCCTGGCAGCATAGTACCCCTGGGTCTTGCCCAAGCGTAACTCTCTAGGGAGGGGTATACAAACCTGTACGTTTAGTTTAGTTTTTTCTTTTTTTTCTTTTATTTAACTGCACTTAAAATTTTCTTCCCGAACTCCGAATCGGCTGCTGCTGTCACATCGATTCTGTAATGCTTCGTGAACGTGTGCAAAGAAGACCATCCGGCCGTCTTGCAAATATCTTGAATAGAAACATCACTTCGTTGAGCCCAGGAAGAAGACACTGCTCTTGTAGAATGAGCTTTTAAATTTGTTGGAGGCTCCAACCCCTTAGAAACATATGCTTGTTGAATACAAGATCTTATCCATCTTGCTATTGTAGATTTAGTAGCTGGATGTCCTTTATTTTTCCCCTCTGGGATAATAAGCAACTGTTTGCTTGATCTTAAATTCTTTGTTCTGTCCAAGTATATGGATATGGCTCTGACCAAATCCAAAGTATGAAACCTTTCCTCTTCCTCAGAAGCTGGTGTTTGAAAGAATGCTGGGAGTACAATGTCTTGATTTAAATGAAATTTCGTGACCACCTTTGGCAGAAATTTAGGGTTAGTTTTGAGAACCACCCTATCCGGAAAGAAATTTATGTATGGTCTTTCAGTCCACAGTGCTTGAAGCTCTGACACTCTTCGGGCAGATGTAATGGCAATTAAAAA